>JAADYS010000635.1:0-41919 GCA_012931995.1 Fusarium albosuccineum | reverse complement strand
AGCTATGATAGACCTATAGCTACTCTAGCTAATATGGGATCGGACTTACTATGATCTAATGGATCACAACATAATGACCCCAGGTTGCGTCGACAACATAATCAAACTTCTTGTCGTCCACAAAAACATTGTCGCCTATGTCTCGGACCTGAGAGACAGGGTGGCCAAGCTCAAGCAAACCATCCAGCTCAGCTTCGAAATAGGCGCGGGCTTTTCTCAGCAGGATAACCCTCTCAGTGGTGCAGATAGCTCCATCGACGTTAGCCAGCGTCAAAACGCCAGCCGGCATACCCTCAGTAAAGTGCATCCCACTAAACGCCATGATTGTGCGATATGTATCGTAGTCGATGAGAGATTCCCTCGTTGGCACTGCATAGATATTGCATGGAATTTCACGACTCAGGTCAGGATAGCGTTCGATGAAGCGTAAGAATCCCTCTCGTGACTGAACGCGGGTGTCGCTGTGACGAGCATAGTGAAAGCCCATGTGTAAACGGCATTGGTTATTCCCAGATGCCTCGTGAAGTAGTCGTGAGTGTTGTTCGAAAACTCTGACCTTGAAGCCTAACGAACGAAGGGTTATGGCGATATGGCATCCATACCAGCCGCCTCCAATGATGCCAAAGCTAGGGATCGATGTATTATTGCCTAAGGGCATCAGAGCGTTTGACAATTCTGTTGCGGCCTGTGAAAGCCGAATAATATGCTTTATACAGTTTCTAGCAGCACTATTTATCCGCCATACCACCATGCGCGCCTCTTGAACATACTTTCCACTCTCGAATGCTGACACTTGATGCGATGAGACAACTGTATCTTCGGATTACCTGCGAGTTGGGACGGTTCGGAGTCTGTTGGTTGCATCATTCTACTTCTTCGGATATGGGGAAAGTACTTTCACTGACTGTGACAGTAGTCTCACCTTTTCAGCCTTACAACGCGCTGTTCTACGTCGGATGAACAGTAGTTGGTGGACACACTTCGGGAACCGTCCATGTTGGTGATAATGCAGGGGCTGGCTTCTTGGGCACAGTCACTTGGCATGATCAAGGGTGAGAGTGGGCAAGACTTCAGAAACAGGGGCTGTGCCAATACGAGTATGCATGCACAATTCCGATGTTTGCAGTTTCAGCTGAATATTAGCGTATCTCTAGAAACTTTCACAAACTGAGGTGTCCGTAGCAGGTCTAGCAGCTAACATCGATTGATGAATGAGATCCTGGCATTTGTAACGTTGCGCTAATGGTCTAGTTGTTGGATCCTATCTTCTGCCGCAACTAGGTCACAGATAGAATGCGTCGGTAACTGGTTGAGACCCAACCTCTGACACAGGAGCTGTTCATCCACTGTCCTGATTGCGCGGACGAGTTCCATGCATCATAGAATGGTGTTGGCTGCACTGCTCGACTTTTTTTGCTGATCGCGGGGGCAGGTAGTATTAAACGATGCAAGGCAAGACGGCAGGGTTGATGATCCGCACGAATAGCCCAGTAAACAAGTGACGAGAGTTCCAAGGCCTTGCAGCGTCCATGAAGTAGTAGAGAGGCGTCTGATACAGCCGTGTGGCCGTATGGAAAACAGGAACATTGAACTCAAATGCTTATCCACCTCGGTCAACCCTTGCCCGTATTGAACACGTGTTTCGGATTGTAAATACCGTTGGTGATAGCCACTGGGTATTGCACACCACCTTGGCCCAGGATCGACTCCATGAGCTCCATGATGATCAGGCTTTCGTTGAGAGGCAGCACGTCACTCTCTAATCTCCCATCTCTTATGCACCTCGCGCACTCGTCTGCTTCCCAGTACAATCCGTGGCCCCAACCTTCTCGGCTCTCGTCCTTGGGAATTGCAAACTCCTCAGTCTCGACTTGGCCGTTGCCATCCTTCCTGAAGATGCAATACTTCGTTGGCTTGAAAGCGGGTCCAAATACCTGTATTTCACCTCCTGTACCTTGGATCCTGATCGGGGGGCCAGCCGCAAAGTCGTAGTCCACGCCGGAGGCTATCCGGAATGATGTCATTCCAATACCCATGCTTTTGTGATCTGGAAACTTTACAATGAAGCTTGTCGTCTCATCGATACCAGTGCGGTATTTGCTTACTGAGGATATAACGCTAGGAACTTGTCTCTCCTCCCCAGGCTGCCGATGATAGAGGATTTGCATGATCCAGGTAAGCGAGTATATGCCTAGATCAAGCATAGCCCCGCCGCCCAAGTCAACATTGACCATACGATGAGAGTCATCCCAATCGAGTCCCCCACCCGGCAGGCCTCGGTTCAATGAGTTGTCGGCTATACAAGAATTTCCGTTGAATCAAGCTTCACTGTAACTTGCAGTGGAGGCGCAGCTTACCTATCACTCGATAAATCTTTCCAACGGTACCAGAGGCTACCAAATCGCGGACCTTCTTGCTCAGGGGGAGGAATCGAGTCCAAACAGCCTCCAATAAGAACAAACGTCTTGTTCTGGCGGCAGCGACAAGGATCTTGGCCTGTGATGCTGTCACGGTGAAGGGTTTCTCACATAGTACCGACTTCCCAGCTTCGATGGCAAGCATCGCATTCTGGAAATGATGGCTAGCTGGTGTGGCAACATAGATGATATCGACGTTAGGATCAGTTACAAGCTCGATGTATGATGCGTACATGCTGATGCCCGCGGGCGCCTTTACCTTGACGCAAAAGTCCGCCACTCTCGACTTGGAGGTGGACGATGCAATCCCGTGGATCTCGTGACGAACATCAAAAACACCTCGAGTAGCAGGGTCGGTGAGAATGTCTTTGACAAACCCTAGAAATATTAGCAAGATTTAACATGACGTGACGCTGGCTTTCATCGCAACCACCTGTTGGTTGATATCAGTGAGGAAGATTGGAAGCGTACGTTCAGCAACATGTCCAGTAGCCATGATACCCCATCGGAGGGTATAAACAGGTGTCTCTGCCATGGTGACGAGACTATGGTATTCTTTCGAAGCTGGAATATAGTTTGTGGGTGAAAGAATCATACGGAAGCACAGAGTTGGGAGTGACGACCCGAGGAAGTCTTGTCCATATATAGTTCTTTTGCCGTAGGCTGTGGATCATCACTCAGATTGTCCGGCCGCGAGCTACTAGCTCGTGTTACTTCCATCAAGAAACAGCCCTGCTTTGAGCCTCGGTGCCTTTGTACTCTTCGCAGATGAGGCAACCACAGTGTGCAACTATAGAAGTTGAGGAAGGTCTTGGCTTATGACATCAAACGGCCCACCATCCTTCGAGGCAATAGCAGGGTTATTGTTGGCCAAATTTAGAAGGAACACGGCTCTAAAAAATCCATTCACCTTAAACCTATGTCAATCAGTTCCGAAAGTGAAACTCGCCCTCTTCTGTGGCGGAGCCCGCCAACCCGGCCCCTCAAGCTTTCACGTGCAATTCTAGATGAACTGCAGGTGGTGAAGAGGGCGCTCGTGGGTAACACTGACTAAAGGCAAAGCGTTTGATAGGCTGTGTTATTCTGCGTGCGCTCATCGTCAAGCTGACCAGTTGAAATTGCTCTTGTTCTCATTGGAAGATGAATGTCTTGGTTGGTGATGTGTGGCGCGCTCTCATCGCGTCCCGCGTACCAGTACCACCCATAGCATCTGGCGAAACCTTTCCACTTTTACCCGCCAAGCTGTCACAATCAAGTGTCTTCAATGGCTAGGTGCTAGTCTCGAACTAACATGCTTGGCTGAACCCAGACTGGCCCTCGAGATGCTGGGGTACCAGCCGCGGTGCATACGACACAACGGGGACACCAAAACCACCACGGGTATCAAAGCACGCAGTGCTCTACAAATGATCAAGATAGCTAGGGAGAACCACCTCCAGCCTTGCAGACTGCAAATCGCTCGCTGAAATAAACCCGTAAAGATATGGCTACACATGCATGTCTCTCGATGAGCCAGACAGACAGGAATCAGGTGCAGAGAGACCATCTCGCTCTAGTGACGCCCCATGCAGGGCGTCGGGCCTTCAGGAGCGGGGTTGCCGAGACCCGACAAGTATCTCGAAGCAAACTGAGCTGTCAAGAATGCTGGCCATGGAGAACATCAAATGTGAGAAGAGAAGTAAGTGCAGACGGGTTATCAAGACAAACAGGTACAGACGTGCACTTGTGGCTTCAAGGACTCGCCTGGCAGCCACGGTCAGTAACCTCGCCCCCGGTGAAGAGTTTTTTCGTGGCTGGCAATCCAAGACAATACGCAGGGAGTGGTGTTGATGGGCGACAGCGCAGATTGCCGGAGACAGTCACCTTGCTTATTATGACCGTCCGCTGAGCGGCGAAATGAGTGGGAGAGGGGGCAGAGCACAAGATGCACTGGAAGTGACTCGGCCCAAGCCTCGTGTTGTGATGACGCATTTGCACGAGAGGCAGTCAAGAACAGACATGACGGCCACAACACGATACATTTATACACGTGTCTTGCATGCTGTGCATAACTTAGCGATTCCAAACCTGGCTGCCAGAGTAAAGTCTCCCCGCTGATCTTCAGCTTTTTACTCTGCAATGCAAACAAGTTTCAACAAAGAAGCTCAATTCAGCTTATAGCTACTAGGTAGATTACATTATCGGTACCCCGGATTAGGTCAATCTTCTGGACGCCAACGACACCCGCCAGTTTACTGCCGGATCGCTGCATTTTTCTTGGTATCCTTGTCCGCCTTCTTATTCTCTATGCCCCGCACGTAGTCGTTGAAGTCGTACGTCTGATGACGCGGATCGTCCTCCTTCACAGGCACCCTCTTGGTGACGAACTTTTCACGGCCATTCTTGGTGATGGTGGTCTCATCTGTCACAACCACCTTTTCGTGGATCCTGAACTTGGCAGTCTCCCTTCTGTTGGCCCTTTCGGCTTCAGATATACTCACGTCGTCGGCGTCGTAGATGACGATAGGCTCCTTCTTTGCCAGGCAGTGATCGGAGCCATCGCCGTGGTTGTTGTACGGCTTGTAGTCGGCAAAGTTGCGCAGACGGTCGACCAGAGACTGATGAAGGACTGCGCCGCGGGGGATGTCGCGGTACGAGCCCCAGTTGGGCGTCCACCGTCTGGGCACCCATCCCTGCAGCTTGTCCTTACCCTGGGTTTGATCCTTCAACTCCCATCGGCTGATGCCAGGAAGGTATTCTATACGGACTTGTTAGCATCGAGCAGCTGAGGCAATGACCCAGGATAGGTACTCACCCATCAGGTTCCAAAAGAGAACCTTGATAAAGGTCGGTCCGCCAAACAACGAAAGGCAGTCGTGCATCATGCCTTTCTGCGCCTGCACTCTCTTTTCGCCGCTCATGTCCGTCTCAAACTTCTCCTTGCTGCAGCACCAGTGAACAGCCGCGGCCTCGTTGGCCTTGCCGACCGCGTCGACCTCGCGGATCATCCACTCGAGGGGGATATCGCTCATCTGGAAGTCCTCCTCTTCCCTGTCTTCCTGACGCCGGCCCTTTCTGCCCTTCCTGTTCTTCTTGCCCTTCTTTGGAGGTTTCTTGTCCGTCTTGTCACTCTTGATCTCTTTGGTGGGCCAGCCGCCGCCCACGTCGCCGTGGTTGCCCGGGAACCAGACTTCCTTGATGTCCTCGCGCTCAACCGAGTCGTGGATGTGCGACTGCTTCTTCTGGATATGATTCTTGATATCCTGGGCCAGGAGCGCTGCCTTGAACTTGACACGGCGCTCATCGACGGCGACAGCATGGCGCACGTGGTGAGCTGTGCCGGTCACGGCCACAGGGAGAGGAGCCTTTTGCTCGAGGATTGCGACCGAGGCGACGCAGTCCCACATGCCCAAGAAGAATACCTTGATGTTCTCCTCCTTGTTTGTGTTCTTGTTGGTCTCCTTGCGGCAAAAGGTTTGGCTGAAGGACTCAATCTCGCCCAACGCCTCCAGTGTCTCATCACTGGGCTGGATCTTTGTGTTGCTCGCCAGTAGATCCTCCTCGGCGGGCTTAGCCGCAGGGTCCTCTTCCTCTTCCTCTTCGGCTTCTTCTGCGTTGTCGGCGTTGGACACGAGGGCGGCCTGGCTGCCGGTGTCACTGGGAACCCCGTTGGCATTGGCACCGCCATTGGCCTCAGCGCCGCCGTCTTCGGAAGGCGGATGGTTGGCCTTGCACTGTGCAGCCTTGCGATCCGTAACCTCGCCTTGCAGATACCTCTGGTAGAGGCGGTAGGCAAAAGGAACCATCTCCTCGTTGCCCTTGCAGAGTAGGCCGACCTTGTTGATCATTCGGGCGAGGAACTTGGCAGTGAACGCGCCACGGCTGAAGCCGAAAATGTAGATCTTGGCGTCCTGCACACAAGAAGGTCAGCCAAGGGCTGAGAAGGGAGCCGGTATACTCACTGTTTCATAGTATCGCATAAGAAAGCGGTATCCGGCGATGACGTGGGCGTCGAAGGTGTTGCCGAATCCCGAATCCAGCGTCTGAAGGATGTTGCTTTTGATATCACCAATGGGCGTCTTGTTGACCGAGGTCTCGTTGATGTCGTAAGTGCCAATGCCGGCTGCTGACGCGTAAGAGGTCAGATAGCAAACAAGGATGAGATATGTGCATACTCTGGTAGTAGTGGTATTGGTTTGGGTGGTTGCGGTCCAGCTTCTGCAAGATCTTTACCACGTTGGTGTCCTCATTTTTACCCTGGAAGGTGTTGCCCGTGCCATCGAAGCAGAGGATGATCTTCTTCTTCTCGTTGGGGTCGATCATGCGGGCGTGCCCGTTTGTCTGGTGGCCATTTGTCGACATGTTTGCTAGGCTTGAAGAACAAACCCGATTGCTTGCAGGATGGGATGATGATGAGGAGGGGGACAGCCGGACAGCCTTTATACCTATGCCTGGGCACGAGGGTCATCGTCTTCACATTCCCTCCTCCCTGCTCATGGCTTGAAGGCGTCCCTCGGCCGCAGATCTTGACTGTGAGCAATTCTCAGCCCGCCACGGCTGGTTCACATCAGCCCGGCCACAGCAGGGAGATGAGCCTGAAAAGCAGCCAGTCGCAGCCAAGCCAATAGCAGGACGTCTATTTCAACCCCGCATCCCCATGTCTCGGACCTCAGCAAGCCACCGTGATCGGGAGTGTTGCCGTTGCCGCGCGCTGAAATACCGTTCAGAGGTCTGGAATGACTTGGCTGCCGTTCAGCTAAGCCCTGTGGCGTGCACAGTGAGCCAGCTGGAGTGTCTGGACGCGTCAACGACTCCACTGTTGTCGTTCCGATGGTTGCTGTAACGTTATGTGGCTTTCTCTCTGGTCTGCCATGTGAATGGAGTCGCGCATTCTCTCCTTCTAGTTTAGGTAATATGGTCGGAAAATACGAGAATTAGAGATAAATTTTTATGCCAGAGCAGAGCTAAACTTGTGCCCATTCCAATAAGAATTAATACTACACGTTAGGCCAGTATTAGCGAACACGCCAAATTGTCTATGATAATATTATACCGCTCTTAACCTATGAGTAGTCATTTGAGAGTCATAACTATTTTGCTACAAGGCTACTGTTCTTTTAGTCATTTAGGCTCAGTCCCAACATGCTTTCAAGAAACTCATCGCCTCAAAGCCAAATATCGTCGCACCCCCCACCTGTATCTTCTACGCGGCGAGCTGGGGTTACTATCGGATCATACACCGAAACATCCGGGTGGGTAATTGACCGTATCTCGATATCTCGAATCGCGACGATGTGCCCAAGTATCACTTCCAAGCAACCCCGGCATTGCAGCCAAATAATAATCTTTGACCAACGCCAGCTGTCGAATCCTAGACTAGTTCATCAGAGTGCTTGGGACTAAGAAGCACCAAGCAGAAAAGGTTTCGACGAAATCCGCTTTGATCGAGTCTCAGAGAGCATCTTGGATCAAATTACACTCTGGTGAGCGTAGGTTGTAGCTCCAAACCACGTTCTATGCCCGTCACTCCAACCACGCCCTCGACAACATCTTCATCCGCCGCATCATCCCATCCTTCCCGATCATCCTTCTCGACTCGCACGAAAAGAAGGTCACAGACCAATGCGACTGCTGCTAACCCAACACCAAAGAACAAGGCAGCTCTGTATCCTTTGACAGGCTCGGACCCAAGGCCACTGACCTGCGTCTCGATAGTTCCAGCAAAACCTAGTCCCAGAGCGTTCCCGTACAAGTTCAGGGTGCCAATCAGACTGCCCGCGATACCTTGTTGCTTGCGGCTGACGCTGTTGCTCGCGATAATCTGAGCAGCAGCGTACACAAAGTCAGGACACAGACTCATGACTATGTTGGCAACAAACATCTGCGCCCAGTACGTCTGCTGAACCGGCATCGTAGCAAGGATGAGGTCCCCCAAGAGTGTGCTCAGAGCCCCTATGGCTAGGATCCATTGAGCTGCCATACGAGGAATGAGCCAAGCGGCGAGGCTAGCAGCTAGTCCTGCGCCTATTGCGAACGGGGTCAAACCTATTGCAAATGAGAGCACACTCCAAGATCTCAAGAGTTGCTGCCATGCGACCATGTACCAGAGACCGGTGCCGAAGGACATATAGGAGAGGAGCACAACCAATATCAGTGGCAGAAAAGAAGGGGCTTTGAAGATGTCCAGGGGCATGATAGGGGCGGCGGCGTAGTAGCGCTTCCAGATTAGGAAGATGACCCATAGTGTGACAGACGCAATGAGAAGAGCAATCTCATAAGGTGTTGACCAGCCGACGGATGGTGCCTGGCTATGGGACTGTCAGTGAGAGGCTGATGCGGAAGACTTGAGTACGCACTTCCAGACAAAGTTGAAGATGATCAATGAGCTGGTGCCGAGTGCCAACCCGACCCAGTCTATCTTGCCACCACGATCGACCGGTACTTCCTCTGGTGAGCAATAGTGCAGCGTTCCAAAAATGACAGCACCAAGTATTGCCCTTGACCACATTAGATAGGGCCCAAAACTCAAGCGACAGTGTGTGTACTCACAAGAACCAAAAGTTCCAGTGCCAACTAGCAACCTTCATCATGCCACCGCAGAGCATTGTACCTAGCCAGCCGCCCACTGGGGCGCTTGCCGCAAAGAGCCCCATTCAGAGGTTGCGCATCCTGCCAGGAGGCAATGCGATGCCGATCATGGCGACAGCGTTGGGCATGATGAGCGCACCACTAACGCCCGTGATGGCGCGAACGATGTTGAAACTGACAAAGGTATCGCAAAAGCCGTTGATAACGAAGCAGACAGAGAAGATGAAGCCGCCTAGAGTGAGCATGTTTTTGTGTCCGTAGACAGCACCAAGACGACCAGAAACAAGAACAAATGTCCCCTGAGTGAGACTGTTGAGGAGTTTAGTCATGGATAGTTCGAGTTTGAGGAAATATTGACGCATCACTTACGGATAAGATGCTGCGATCCAGTTCGAGTGCGATGGACCAATGCCTGCACCGAGTATTCTGCCGAGTTCAAGACCACCTCTTATGCCAACCATGTTGGAGATCATCTACAAGTGCCGAGTACATTAGCCACCAATTTCACCCTGATATACCTCCCCTTGACCTACCTGGACAAGATTAGACCCTATGATGAGAGAGGTCAAAAAGAATCTTCGGCTTTTGCCCAGCGTTGTTGACGGCAAAGAACTAAAGGTTCGCTGAGCCTGCTGCTCCGGCGGTGTCTGTATTCGCAGCCCTGGCCGGGCACAATTACTATCTGACACTTGAGGCAATCCATCTCGCATGAATTGTTCTCCCTGCAACCGATAAGAGCCACCCTCGAGTATACTGCTCGATGGGTGGTCGTCCTGCTGGGTGACTTTTGGCTCGGCAAGGATTGTGGTAGTCATTGTCACTGTGCTGCAGCTGGCTACTTGTGGTCTTTGTATGGGCTGGACGTCCACACCTCTTGAAGATAGAGAGTAGTTGATCGCTAAAATATCAGGGATTGCTTTTCAGATAACGAGGTAGGTTAGGACTGCACAGATCGAATGTTTTACTCGCTGCTGCGAGCTACGAGTTTGCGACCTTGAGTCACAAGGGTCTGGGTAAATTGTCCCCTTCAATTACTCATCACCCTGGTTCGTCCAATCGCTAATCATGATGCTGACAGATGACAAGAGACAGTCAAGACTTTGTGAGACTGGGTGGGGACAAGACGGCGCGTACACGGCCCGACAGATAAGTTCAAGCAGCATCAACAATCTCGGCTTCTGTCTAGTGTAATAATACATCCGCGCTTTTTAATTAAAGTACTCCAGTTTAGCTTCCTCGTCGGAGTCAGTTTGCCTCATGGTAGTTGAAAACATCTGGGTCAGTCTTCTTGAAATGACGCGCTGGTACCCTCTTCGCAAATAAAACATCCAGCTGCTCGTACGATCGATCCTTTGTCTCTGGAAGCCGGAAGAAGGCCCAAATCAGGATGATGAGAGATGTACCGCCCCAGAAGAAACCTAGAGTTCATCAGCCTCTATCATTTTAATCCTAGCTCGACCAAAGGTTCAACTTACCAGTGTAACCGGACAAATTCCACGCGGTCGGGTTCATAAAGTAAGACTGAAGAACACTGCAAACAACGTTGATGAGGTAGTAGGCATTTCGGGCCAAACAGATGGTCTTTTGGCGAAGCCGGGTTGATCCCACTTCTGCGGGCAAAGCCCATCCCAACTGCCCAACTGATAGCTGGAAGGCAAAAGTCCAGAAGAGGCAAAGGGCGGACTGAGCATAGCCGATGGACGAGTTGCTTCCCCAGACGTTGAGGATTCCAATGCTCATCAGGGCCATGATCATGACCGTCATTCCCAGCAAGTAGGTCCGTCTACGACCAGCGCGTGGCATGATGACAAACCAGTTGATGAGAGTTCCAGCGAGAGCCAGGCCTGTTCCGCCCAGGTTGAGGGAGTAAGTGGTCTCGGTGTTTAACCCAACCTGTTCAAAGAAGTACGAAGAGTTGTCTACAGCCGCAATCAGCCAAGGCATGGTGGTTAGCATAGGAGAAGACGTACATGCAAAGTTGGCACCTGACAATGGCTGTCCCATGAAACACATACAGGCGATTTCTGTACGCCGCAGCTCAAAGCCCTTGAAGCAGTCCCAATACGATGTACCGACCTGAAGCTCCTCTTCCAGGTTATTCGTGTAGACAATCATGGCTAGAGTTTTCTTGGGGTCAATATCCGCAGAGCTACGCTGCAGTCGACGAAGTGACTTTTCAGCTTGATCAAGTCGACCCAGTCGAACCTCATGCCAAGGGCTTGAGGGGGCCATTGAGACTAGAGGGATGAGAAATATCGGCCACATCCACTGTAGTGCGAAAGGGATACGGAATGCCCACTCATCCTGCCGGCTCTGGAGGCCTCGAAGGACACCGGCTGCGATGAGTTGCCCAATGATGAAACACATATTGGTGAAACTAGTAAAGTATACACGGAGGACCATTGGCAAGCATTCCGAGGCGTATGCTGGGGCGGTGGTTGCAAAGACGCCCCATGGCAGACCGGCCAGAAGCTGTCCGACACAGAGGACAGGGAGGCTCGGGGCGAAGAATGTGATGAAAACGAATGCTGACAGCATAAATAGAGATGCGATAAGAACTCGTTTGTGGCCAAACTTGGTGACAAGGTATCTGGAAGCTGTAAGTCATGGGCAGGTAAAATGAGTTACATGTCAAGGACCTACCCATTCAAAAGTGTACCGAAAAAGGCTCCGACTCCCGAGGCATTGCTGAGGCCAGCTTGCCAGGGAGCACTGATCTGGTAGCCGGTGGTGCCAACGCCAACGTACTCGCCGTACTTGATCTGGAACTGGGGATACGCATAGAAACTCTGGACAAGAATCTGATCATATCCTTCCATAATGACACAGGTCGAGATGACAAGACACCAGAAGATGGCCATGGGGTAAGCCTTCATGGCTTCCAGCGGCGTGAGGTTATGCTCGACAGCCAGACTCTGCTCCGCCCCATGGGTGATTGACTTGGCGTTGAATTGAAGCCCTGTCGACGCGACGTTGATGTTACCCTCGATATGATGAGCCGAGTCAACATTGTTGTCTTTGGACTCCTTCTCCATGACGAAGAGAGGTTCAGTAGTTGCGTAATGGCTAAAATGCTTGATGGATTGATCTGTTGATTAGGCCAATCTTGCAACATCCAGACTACCGACGTGGGCATTCGGGCCTTAATATATTCCTTGCCTGAAGTGTCCAGACCGGCATGATGCTACCCCATGTTTCCGGTTCCTTGCGTGGCTTTCCCACAAGAACCTTGAACCCCGTAGGGAATGATCTGCTGCAAGCAAGGATTCTGTCATGTCCAACAGAAACCCGACTCAGGTCCCGCCACTGTGTCCCTCTGGTCGCAGCACAGACTTCTCACTTGATCTCGAGTCATTTAACAACGCGAAGGGAATAGACGGCCATGCCGTTCAGGTTCTCCTAGCCCATCTCTACGGGGTGGTTTTCGGGTTTCTGACCAACCACTACGAGCTCGGTTAACGCAGAGTGCTAACCAAAGCTCACCCCTCAGTATGCCAAGACCCTAGACAGCTCCTTGCGGGGTATCTATTGGGCTCGTTCGCCGGTTGGGTCTTGAACCACCAAATTCCTTGCTCACCAATCCTTCGGCTAGACCTGATGGGGTATCTTTCGGGTTTCATTGTTTATGTGGAGCCGCGTGAGAAGATCCTTTAACAATCATAACGCCATGCCCCTCACAAACTCATCGAGAGTATTCTTGGCTGGGCCGGAAATACTTGCCTTCAGGGTGCATTTGCGACCCCTTGAACCGTCTGTCTCGGGTCGAACTGCATTCACCAACATGGAGGCCTTCTTGCCGAAACCCATCTCCACGGACATCATCCCATGCATCATGCGCCAAAGATCCACACGGTAGTCGGCTATCAAAGGAGTGTCCCAAATCTCACCATCCACGGAGCATCAGTCCCAGGTCTCGTTACTGTCTCAAGTCTTGGAGATTTGCCAAACCCACGTCATGTCGGGTGCTTACCCCATCCTCACTTGTTACCCTCCCCTGGAGCAACTCTCCGTTGTCCCTTTCACCCAGAATGAGGTAGGTAAACTCGTCACTCCACCAAGAAACCGACTAAGTTATTGATGAATAGATCACGTTCGCTGTGAACATCAAGTGGAGCGTCTCACGAACCCAAAAGTATCTCTTTGAAGTGCATTTATGCATGGCTGAGTTTGGGACACGACAGCACCCGAGTCTATGGCAGTCTTTCCCGTTGTCCAAGTCTTCTCAGCCGACCGTTACTTTTCAAGACAATGAAGAGTGGTATTCAGAGAACTTTGAGGCAACATTATCACGGCAAACTTTGGCCAAGGCCGGCAGCGAGACATCACATCAGGTTTTCACCATCAAATATCGCATTTGGGAAGAAGCCGCCTGGCAGTGGATCACATGCTCTACTGGGTTCTTGAACGGCGAGATCATCTTGCAAAAGCCTTTACCAGCTCAATCTGATCTTGATTCATTGATCAAGCTGTCTCCTGGTTGGCGTCCAGCCAGCATTGCAACGACCAACACCGCGGCATCGCTGTTCTCCATTGAATCGGATCCGATCATCGGAGCCGAAGAAAAAGTTCTAGGCTTGGTTCGCAACCAGGCTAGATACTTTGCTGTTTCTCGCATCGAGCCGCCATGGATTGCTCCACGCCACGGCGACGACTTTCTGTATCTTGCAGAGCGCAGTATTCTCTGCTCCATCCTGAGGAAAGACGGAAACGTTGTCACCGTAGCTGCACCCAGCATGAACGATGTATACACATATCTCTTGTCAAACGAAGAAGGCAAATTTGTGGTTGACGCCCGAGACGACACTGGGTGTGGACGGCCCTGTCAAGTCATGATCTCAGTTGCCCACGACATCGAGACCTCAATCAGTGCAATCATGCACAACCTCCAGGCTGAGGCAAATGGGTCACGATTAGTCCGAGAGATGATTGATGACGAGTTCAAGACCGACTCCACTGACTCGTCGCACCTGTCGCCTCTTCTGGATTACTTAGGCTTCTGCACATGGAACGCTCTCGGGCTTGACCTCACCGAGGACAAGATCTTAGAGGCTCTTCGGGTTCTCAAACAACACCATATTCACATCTCAACACTGCTAGTGGACGACAATTGGCAGACTCTCCAGAGCACCGCACTAGGCTTTGATCATCATGACTATCGCGGTCTGGCTGATTTCAAGGCCAGTGATGGATTCCCCCAAGGTCTCAAGGGCTTGACCGGCCGTGTCAAAGACGAAAACCCTTTGATCAACGAGATTGGAGTCTGGCACGCCTTGATGGGATACTGGGGCGGAATCTCATCTGAAGGATGGATCGTCGATAACTATGAGACAGTGGACATTGACGGCAAGGTGTATTATGCCGTCCCTACAAAGCTCAAGACAGTTTCTTCCACCGACTTGAACCGGTTTTATGACGACTTTTATGCATATCTGGCCGCATCTGGCATCAGCTTTGTCAAGACAGATGTCCAATGCCTCTTGGGCGAAATACAAAACAGCCCCGACCGAGTCGCTCTGATCCCGGCGTACCAGGCTGCCTGGAGTATGGCTTACTTGCGACGGCTGGGTGGAAAGGCCATCAGCTGCATGTCCCACATCCCTGAGCTGCTGTGGCAGAGCCTCCTCCAGACAAAGACAGCCCCTGTCATCTTCCGCAACAGCGACGACTTCTTTCCTGAGATTCCAAGTAGCCACGCTTGGCACATCTGGACAAATGCCCACAACACGCTGTTTACCCAGCACTTGAACGCAGTACTAGATTGGGACATGTTTCAATCCCGTCAAGAGTATGGGCCTGCTCATGCCGCTTCGCGTTGTCTCTCCGGAGGGCCAATCTTCTTCACAGATGTGCCTGGGGAACATGACCTAGACCTTCTTGCTCAGGTGTCGGCTCCAAGCCCAGATGGAGGGAGAAGCGTGATTCTTCGGCCTCGTATGTTTGCCAGGACAAGCCGTGCGTTTGATCGGTATCAAGAGTCGGGTGTTCTCAAGATCATTACCGAATCAGTCACAGGATCCAAGTTCATTGGTTTGTTTAATACTCGTGCCACCAGCGTCGCAACCTTGGTCGCCGCATCCGAATTTCTAGCCATTGGGGAGTCACATGAAAAGATCAGCACTGAGGTCGTCTTTTTCTCCCACCAGACTCAGGCTGTTCGCGGACCTGTGCGTCTACAAGATGCTTCAACACCTCTTTCAGGCAGAAACGCCTTGATCGAGGTTGAATTGGCGGTGGCGGGATATGAAATACTGTCTGCTCACCAGGTGCATCGATTCTCGTTGAGTGAAAAAGAGCATGCTGTGGCCGTGCTTGGATTGCTGGGCAAGATGACGGGAGCAGCTGCAATCTGCTCACTAGACATTTCGTCGCGGGAAGGTGAGATTTTCATCAAGTCATCGTTGAAGGCTCTCGGAATGTTAGGAATCTGGATCTCGGATTTGGGAACTGGGACGCCCAATGTTCGAGGTAAGCTTGAGGGCGCGGACCTGGACCCAGACTGCATCGCTTCTAGTAACGTCTCACATGCCGGTGTCAAAGCCAACATCCTGTCTGTGGATTTGTTAAGAGAATGGGCATCCAGACAGAGCGATAGCTCCCTGCAGAAAGTTTCGGTGGAAATTATCATTACAGTTTAGATAATCTAACGCATGCACCGTGGGCATCGGAATGCCTAACGGTTGGTAGAAGGCTTCAGGAGTGGCTGGTAGTCTACAAAAATTACTCCGGATAGCCCGAACTGGTTAATACATGTAAGAGCGGCGGTCGTTTTCGCGGCCAAAGTGGTATATCTATGCTTTGATCTTTTCTCCCAAGATTACCTACTTATCGTAGCACAGATGCTGCCCGGGAGATCTCTTGGAGAGACCAGTCTACCATTTCGTAGGCCGCAGCCAAGCCGACATGGTCCATTTTATCCTTGCCAAGTTGGGATGAACACAGGCGCACCGCTCGTTGCTATCTTCATCTCTGTCACGGCGCTATAATTCAGTCTGACTATTTATATCATTCGGTTGATCCATATCTGTCTTGCCGGCATCTACCCCATGGCTTGGCTTTACCTAATCAGGTCTCGCCGCCCTGACTCAAGAGTAAGGATTTCCCCTCCTGGTCACCTTCTTCAACCAACCATGGACAACCAACATTCATCCAAACAACAAGCCTGCGACTGCTGTCGCTATCGCAAGACAAAGTGCGACCGCCAAGACCCCTGCGAAAATTGCACCAGATCTGGTCTGCCGTGTCAATACGCGCATGCCCTCCGCCGAAAAGGGCCGAGGCGAGGTCAGGGCCGCCGGTTGGCCCAGTTGAGATCTGCAGCGACAGACCAGACCGGGTTGGACAAGAATGACTTTGCTGTGTCGACACCCACGACATTTTCAGCGTCTAAGAGTCTAGATGACCAACTGCCAACAAACTGCATCCCTGGACCCTCGGCTGGTTCCTGGCCAACCCCGAGAAGTGGCAGTTCTCAGCCCACTTCATCTCACTCCTCTCCTACCTTTCATCCTCCGGCATGGAGCCCAGTGCAGCTGCAGTCCACCTTGGCAGCTCATATCGACGTCTTTGTCGAACATTTGTTTCCCATTATGCCCGTGGTACGGACAGACGATATTCAGGCCGACGTACTCCGGCTGAACGAGCTGTTACCGCCACGGTACGCTCTCATCTTAGCGATCTGCGCAACAGTGCGGCTCCAGTTCAACATGGATGGGGCCGGCGAGTATGCTGCTAGATCCGTGATGAATATCCCGCCGGATCCAACAGTTACCGCCGAGAAGCTGCTTGACGCTGCCGAAAAGGCGTACCGTCACGTTAATCCCGTTGATCATCTAAGTCTAGACATTATTGATGCTTCGTACTTTCTTTTCGCGACATATGCCAGTCTAGAGAAGCTGGGACATGCTTGGTTATATCTGAACCAGAGCATCACATTAGCCACTTTGCTTGGGTTGGACCATGAAGCCGGTTATAACAACCTGTCAAAAGCCGATAGCGTGACTGCACGGCGCATGTTTTGGATCCTCTTTGTCACAGAGAGGTAAGTTTGCAAGTTTCCCTGTTGTCTTTGATAACTCTTGACCATTTTTATGCAGAACCTTTGCTCTCCAGCACCGATATCCCGTCAGACTACGCAGCAACGGTATTACAAAACCAGACGTTATCGACTCGGAGTGTCCAGTAGTTATGAACGACTTTGTGAACCACATCTCTATTTTTGAGGTGCTACCGCCCGCACTCTATGAATGGCACTCGGAAACCCATCAGGAGAAACCGCAAGGTGTCGCCCTCGCACATCAAATCAATTCGAAGCTCTTCAGGGACCAGGCCACCACCTCGTTGATCGAGAGCCAGCAATTCGATACTCGGGTCACACAGCAATGGCTTCGCGTGGCTATATGGCGTCTAGTGTTTGGGAACAGGCCTTCTACGTCAAATCGGCCAGGCACATTGCTCCCGTTTTCTATACCAGTGGATGCTGGAAGGGCCATTGTGGAGAGCCTGCATTCAGTCAGCCAAAGCTCCATGGATATCCATGGAATCGCGATCGTAAGTCATTAACTAGATGGTTCCCAATATTTGTCAAGTAGCTCACCATGTCACAGGAACAAAAGCTTTGCGATATCGGAATCAGTCTTGCTGACGCAGCTGTAGCACCCGACTCGGGCTTCTCATCCTTTGAGATAGGTCCTCGGGATCTGCTTTGCGCTGTCGTGAAGTCACTTTCAAACACTCGGCAGGGTCAATCTCTCCTACTCCCAAAGTTACTCAAACATTCCGAAGTCGCACTGGGATGCAATGATCCAGCCGCTCACGTAGAGCTTGATTGGTCCCTCTATACCAACCTAGCCGAACATGATGGACCGTCTCTAGAGACCCGTTCCGCATGCGTACTGGAAGAGGTAGCCGATGAGAATGTCTGGGTGACAGGGGACAATTTCGGGATCAGCGATGTACGATTGACATGACCACTATTGCGGTCCTGTGGCAGTAACAGTTAGCTTAAACCATCACTCTGTCCTAACTCACATCATATGCTTTCCCGTCAGGTAAATCTCCACTAAATCTATCCCAACATTTAGACAATAGTGGACTGGCTTAAGGGTCCTGCAAGTGTTGTGCTACTAGAAGCGGCCAGTTCCGGCTGGCCGATGAGGCCATAATGGTGCAGGACCAACATTGATCATCCTGATGTCGAATATCAGGCCATGGCAATGTCATGTATTGCCAACTGCAAGAACTAGAATCGTTCCAAGCTTTTTCTTGGTTGTCGTTGACTGACCCCGTTGTACCGGCATATCGGGATAAGGCAGCCCCGGCACTTGTACCATGACCCGAGGAAGAATGGCGCTCTCAAGCACCAACACTGGAACAGGGCATCGGGGTAACGCTGGGGTAAACGAATTCTAGTGTGGGAGACAAACGCGGGGTAGATCTGGGGTAAGTGTTGACCGCCGCGGAACTCTGGTGCATCGGGCATCGGGCCAAGGGCATCCCCGAGCTTCAAGCCGCACCAATGGCGTTGCCGCTAGCCAGAGAATCGGAAGAGAGCCGTCGAGCATGGCGACTTTCAGGTTTAGAGCCTTGTCTGTTGGCTCGCGGTGGCTGGTGGCCGAGGCATACGACTCCATAGCTTCTGGCCACAAGCTTGATATAAAGACGTCGCATCTACGCACACAGCCAAACACCTAGCTGATCCACCATTCGAGATCAACTTCAGACTTCGCAATGGCTCGCTCGACCAACCCAGAAGAGCCCATCCCCGCCCACCAGGGCGACGACTTCCAGGGTCTCGTCCTCGCCGATGTGATACCGCACGATCGCAAGCCCTGGTACAGCGACTGGACCTTATGGAAACTCAACCTGCTCTTGCTCAGCGGTTTATTGACCCAAACGGCAACTGGGTATGTGGGCCCTCTGATTTCCCGTTGCCCCCTCTTAAAGCGCTTTCTGGCCCTTCGAGGGCGGATTGCTTCCACGACTCCACGACTCCACGACTGCACGAAACACAATTCTTTTCACACCCATAGCATCATAATCCTATGCTAATAAAGCAAAAGTTTTGACGCGAGTATGCTTAACGGAGCCCAGTCGTTGCCCCAATGGCAGGAATTCTTTGGTGAACCGAAAGGCACTCGTCTGGGTGCCATGACATTTGGTCCGAACGGCGGTGTTCTCATCTCGATCCTCATTTCCTCGCAACTATGTGACTGGTTTGGCCGCCGCAAGCCGATCTTTGGCGGCTCTATCCTTATCATTGTCGGTGCGATCATTCAGACGTGGTCGCGCAACTACGGCATGTTTGTTGCTTCGCGCTTCATCATCGGCTTCGGCCTCGGCATTGTCTCTACTGCTGCACCACCTTTGCTGTCAGAGGTTACTTACCCGACGCATCGCGGTCAGGTCGTGTCCTTCCTAATGGTCTCTTGGCCTCTGGGCGCCCTCATTGCCGCCTGGGTCACCTACGGTACCTTCAAGATGGAAGGGTCGTGGTCCTGGCGTCTCCCTAGCCTCTTGCAGGCCGCCTTCTCTGTAGTTCAGGCATCCCTAGTAATGTTTGCGCCAGAGTCACCACGTTGGCTGATCTACAAAGGCCGCTACAAGGAGGCCATGGACATCTTGGTCAAGTGGCACGGTTACGGCGACCCTGATTCCCGACTGGCGCGGTTCGAGATGGCCGAGATCACTGCGACCCTTGAGGTGGAAAAGGTCCAGAAGAGGGCGCGCTGGGGAGAGTACATCTCAAGCAGGGGCAACTGGCACCGCTTCTTCCTGGCCTTGTATATCCCGGCCATGCTGCAGTGGTCTGGCAACGCCCTCACTTCGTACTACCTCGCCAAGGTGCTCAACTCGATCAATATCACCGACCACAAGACCCAGCTGATCCTCAACGGAGGCCTGCAGATCTGGGGTTTCCTATCCGCCTGTGCCTTTGCTACGCTGGTTGACAAGTTTGGTCGGCGCAGGCTCTTCCTCATTGGAATGTCGGGCATGGGGGCGTCGTACATCATCTGGACTATCTGTTCGGCGCTCAACCAGGAGACGGACTTCAAGCATATGGGCTATGCAGGGGCTGTTCTGGCCATGATCTTTGTCTTCTCCTTCTGGTACCACGCCTGTTCGCCCATCGGCGCAACCTACATCATGGAAGTCACGCCCTTCTCTCTACGTGCCAAGGCATCCATGTTGTATCAGTTGACGGGCAACTTGGCGGGGATTTACAACGCATTTGCCAACCCGGTTGCCATGGAGGCAATTGCATGGAAGTACTATATCGTGTGGTGTGTCGCCATTGCCATACACCTTACCCTCATCTGGTTCTTCTTCCCCGAAACCAAGGGCCGTTCTCTCGAAGAGGTTGCTGAGATCTTTGATGGGCCGGATGCCGCGGTTGGCACGAATGCTATGAAGCAGATGGGACTTGATGTGCATGCCGACAATGCTGTGCACTTTGAGAATAGTGATATGAAGGGTGTAGATCGGTCTGTCAAGACTACTGCGGTATAAGTCAAGGCATACGTACTACGCATAAAACTCATGTTGAAACCCCATAGTTGCTATGCTACCTAGGTCCTCTATGATGGAATTGCACCACCTCTATCATATATCAATCGCGTCTCTATGCTTGGTCACTTTACTAAGAGATTCTAAACTCTATTAAAGATTATTAAATTGTAGTAAATTATTTATTCTAACTTTCATAACCTTTTATGTAATATCTTACCTACCTACCCCAGCTTCGTAGGTTTTTACGCAGAGTTATTTCATGATTCAGGTTCCTAACTCTTTACGGGCCATAGCGAGCTTTAGGATACCCGTACTGCATGTGCCATCGATATATTCTTCTACAAACACAGAGTCGACATTGTAGGTAACGCCAATGTTGAATCGGCGTGTGTCTTTGACGAGCACCGGGCCACTTCCTACGTCATGCCAGCCAGGAAGATTGCAACATCAGCTTCGCCTTCTTAACCCTAGTCAGCCATGCTAGATTTGATTCTAGTAGGGCCCTTGTGAAAGAACGATTCTTCGTACGTAGTACTCAGATGTTGACGAATCAGCCCCTCGAGGTACCTGACTTGAGAAACAACCAAGACTCTGTAACATGTTGTGGCTCCAGAGTAGTCCACCAATGCAAGCACTACCGTGTAAAGTTTACCACAGCAAGACTGATATTTATTTCGATTTTACGTAAGGAGCGACTACTATGCAAAGTACCCAGGTAGAAGAAACGCATATAGGGCAGACTGTGCGAGAAAGGGGGAGTCTACTGTACACCGACTCTGTATACTCCATCCCCAAACGCACAAGAGCCTTTATCCTTCAGCCATTGTCGCTTAGGCACAAGCCGTGCACACAGCAGCGGCTGCGGCCTGGACAGACAAAGCCGTCTCAAGTCCACAGTTGCCCAGGACGCAATTGAGAGCCGAGGCCTGGATTGCCTCAGAGCTGCTGCACTGGCAGGGAATATCGGTGCAGCCAACAGCGGAGGCAGCAGAGGTGATGCAGGGTGCCTGTAAAGGATCAATTAACACATGTCTGTTACTAGATGGATTTGACTTACACCACAGGTCGGGATAGCAGAGGTCTCGGGGCAGTCGACCTGAGCAAAGGCGACGCCGGAAAGAGTGGCCAGGAGGAAAGTAGTCAGCTGCATGTTGGTGATAATCTTGGACTTGTTGTAGAAAGTGTAGAGTGTAACTTGTTGGTTGATTCTATCAAAGGACGCGATCTTTCGTGATATTTATACTCAGTCGGCCTTCACGGACCCCGCACCGTTGCGCTCTTCAATGATGTATTGGCCAATGTCATGATGCATGTCTCTCGGATGGCCTATACAGAAGGAAACCCGGCGATAACTTCCAGGAACCAATGCAGCCTATGCCGGGGTTCTTCCCTGATGTACGACGAATAAAAGGCGGTGATGTTTCCCCATGGGGAACCTGGGCCTCCCCAGATCTTCACGCCCGATGCGATACTACCGTAGCTCAACCCAAAAGCGGGCGACCGGCCGAAGACCACATGCGACAGGCCGAGGAATGCAACAGCAGACTCCCATCGTCACCATCGCATGTGAACTTTACCAGGGGTTCAAAGCATGTGGAAAACGGTTCGTTTCAAATTCGGCGTGGCGATTGATGGAAACCACAACTCTGCTCCGCACTCGACGACTCAGAGGGCTATGATCAACCCCGCAGTCACCTTCCCTGATCATAATAGATGCAGCGAGTTCTATATGAGGTCACCCAATGCCGAGGAGCTTACGTTTTAAAACAGAAAATTTTACCTTGCATGAGTTTTCTTTCCAGTCATGTGAGAATAATAGCTGGGCTTGAGTTATCCTTCAAACCAGGCCTTACACCCTCTTAGCCTAGTTCCTTCGGATGACACTTACCCAAATATTACATGCCTGTCGAAGGTAGCTATATTTTAATTTAAGATATAGCAACAGGATGAAGTGTATGCTAGATCAATATCGCGGATGAACTTCAAATACGTGCAAAGTTCCGCCTCTTGACCGGCTCAATTACCTATGCAGTTAAATCCAAATCTCACTCATTGGTGGCGGCATATATCGCGCATTCCATGCCCACTTCACATGATAATCAACTCAATGGGATCAGGACGGTAAAATGCTGCATGTGCAAGTCTCGCTACCTGGCGGAATAGGCGAGCCTGCAGCTGAAGTTCGAACAGAGTTCATCATGCGACATGCAAAAAAGCAGAGAAAGCAGTAGGGCCGAATTTTTGCGCAAAGAATTGTCAAGACGTCCAGTCTGATCGGCGCTAAGTTATTTGATAAGCCAAATGTTGTATGCGCCTAGGCCATTGTTGCATGCATACAATATCCATCGAGGTTGGGGCTTTTAATTTTCGTGCAAAGCCCTTCTGAAAAGCCATAGTTAAGTCAGGTTTCGCTAAGATTGACTATATTGCAAAGCCCGCGATTCACCTAACCAGGCCCAGACCGGGGTTCAATATTGAATCACGAGGCAAGAGCTTACTTACTCCAGAACCCGAAACATGCCAAGCCATCAAGTGAGCCACAACATAACACATTCGTCCTGACATTACTAAACTTTCTGTTCCTAGCTTCCCTTTTAGATTCGGCGCATTTTCTCATGCCTAGAGCTCAGTGGTATTCGGTGACCGAGTCTCCGCGAGGCTAAGTCCCATATGTAGCCTGCAGAAACTGCCAATGGCAGCGTAGTTCTCCAATTTGTGCCATGACTTGGACGCCTTATTCTTTCAGGCACTAGGCTAAAAGGTAACCGTCAGAAGAGCCAGTAGGCTTCTCATTGTAAGTTAATTAATTAGTACGCTGTTGGGCTCCCGTCACACACACATGTGTTACTCAAGGCAGCATGAGACGATGGGAAGGGAGTGCAATCTTGGTGTTTGAATAGGCCACGATCTTTCGTTCTCCTTACTTTATTCATATATAGCCAAGTCCCATTCAACCTCGTGGATCTTGCAGGTCATGCTTTCTTATGCTGTGAAAGAAAATCTCCATGCAAGATTTCAATGCCTGGAGGTGTAGGGTAGGTAATTGATACTCATGCTGACAACTTATGGGAGGTTATCCAGAACAGCTGGGAATGCCAATTCTGACTGATTCTTATCGCCATCTCAATAAATCCCGATATAGTATCTACACTTCGTTAAATGCTCCATGGCAAGAGACGGATTCGCCATAAAAAATGGCTCTCACATGAAGACGTTGAGCTCATAATTCATTGACATCATGGTTTGTCTCAACAGCCAAAGTCCCTCCTTCGTAAGTGGACGAATGAGAGGCCGGTATCGGCAAGTGGGGGAGGGGCTGATTTCGCTTACCTAACTCCGCTGACAGCCTTGGGTATCCACACCTCTTTTGAAAGGGCCATTTTACACGCTCACTGTCTAATCCACAACCAGAGCAACAACCGGGTCTTACAGAACCACATGCAATCAAATTCGCCGAACAAAGACAGAGAAACCACGCGGCACAGCCATCGATCGCCATGGCATCACCAGAGGAACTGGCCCGAGCGCGGTTGATGCAGCAGGCTCTTCAGGCTCAGCAGCAGCGCCAGATGCAACAGCAGCAACTAGGGAACCAGATGGGCCAGAACCAGATGAGCCGGACGCAGCCGGGAACAGCAATGAGGCCGGTAGGCTTGGCCATGGCCACCGCCCACGACGACATCCCCATCACAGAGCCTGGGGACTTGGACCTCTTTGCGGGCCGAACCACATCCCAGCCCGACTTCGCCCCGTTTCAGGCTGCCTGCCGGAGCGGGCCTTCATCTGCCGTTGAGGCCATTGTCTCGTCCAAGCCTCGCACACCCGCTTTCCTGCATCAGGGCTTGATCGAGGCACTCGGCGCCGGCAATATCGACGCCGCCCGCTATCTTCTCGCGAGTGGCGCTCCCATCACACGCCAGACCCCAGCCCATGTCCTCTCAGCCTCCGACGATCGGAAAATGCCCCTCTTGGAACTTCTGGCGCAGCACGGGTGGACCCCTAACACGCCAGGCTTCTACGGCGCCACACTGCTCCCCCGGATCGTTACCAATGACGCCCTCCTCGACTGGTTCCTTGCTCACGGCGCAAACCCTAATCTAGGGGCTCAACGCGACAACCGTGACCGCTATGGCGACCCCGACTCTGACTCGTGCATTGCACTCGAGATAGCGGCATCGCGCGGTAGCGTCGAGTCCGTGCAAAAGCTTCTTGACGCTGGCGCGCAGATCGGCAACGGCGCGCCGCTCTATGTTGCAGCCGGCGCGTGCCCTGCCAATGCGAACCCACACGCGGCGCCAGTGACACCGACCAAGGACTTCGACGCTGGAAGGATTCCCATCATGGCACTTCTTGTGGAGAATGGCGCAGACGTCAACGGAAAGTTTGAGTCGCGCCACATGACGGCCCAGTATCCCATCGTGAACGCCGTCGTGGCCGGGGCTGTTGAGAGGGTCAACTGGCTGCTGAGCCAGGGGGCTGATCCCAACCTGAGGGGCGCGTATGGCAGTGCCATCCAATATGCGCAGAAGGCGGGCAGCGACGAGATGAAATCGGTTCTTGGGATAAATTCGACAGAGACTGGGTCTGCCTAGCTTGGCCTGTCACGGTCTGCCAGCGGGTACAGTACCAATGCCATGCAACATAAGTTATATGGAGAATTATCACAATCATCCCATGTTGGTTCATGCTCGAATTTGCCTCTAAGCTTACAGCTCAAGGGCTGAGACGTCTGTGCCGTCCACTGTTATCAGGGACACACTGGTTTCTAAACTCGGAGCAGTATGTAATCAAGAAACCTTGCAGTCAGTATCGACCCAGACCAATCGCCATTGACAGGGACCCGTTTTCAACATGTCCGGTCCCTGCAGGGCTGACGATTGCAATTTCAGCCCTGGCATGGGGCTGCTTGCACACGGTCCATGCAAAACTTGGCATACAAGGCTCTCTCTGAAGTCTGTGTAGGTGCTCTTGACATAGAACCTTAGGAAGAGAATGGTATTTGTTAATACAACAATTAGCCAAGTCTCAACTCGTAGGCTTAGATAGTATTATGGTTAGTTTAGTCTATTTATTTAATATTAGTTACCTAACACTACTAGATAAAGTTATGATGACTTGTCCTAGGTCCACCATTATTTCACGGTCTGCGTGGCTTGCCCCTATAAATGACAGGGACCAAGCTAATTTAACCCCAATTGCACTTTGGTGATCCAGTTTGTGGGGGATTTTGCAGGAGCCGAAATATCCGTGGCCCCCAAAAGAACGCATGGTTTCATTCCTTTCAAATCGGAGAAGGATTTTAGCTCGATTTCAGCCCCGTCGGGCTAAAATCTGACCCTGTTATGTCCGGCAACCCCCATCTATCTTTGTAAATGGGTTAATATCTTGACAGGTATAGAAGCGGCTCTCCGTGGCTAGTTGACCGCGCTTCCTTTACCTCTCGCCACTCTTTGTAGACTACTTCTTAGTCTAGTCAGTCGCTTCCGCTGTCACTCATTTTAGCCTGCACCTTTTCACATCAGGCAAAATGGCGTCTCACGGCTGGTCAGCCGGTCGAGCACTGCTACTGTTGGCGTCGCTGCCTCTGCATGCTTCGGCTCAAGTCGACCCTGCTGCTACGTCAGTAACCCTTGAACTTCCCCAAAGCCAAGCCACTAACACCATCTTAGTACCAGCGCCGGCATCCTCCCAGATGTTGAGATTCCAGAGCTTGAGGTTCCTGAGGTCGAGGTTCCGGGGGTCGAGGTTAGTGTTGGGGTCGGTGTTCCTGCCGAGACTACCACCGAGATTCTCCCAGAGCCTACCACCACAGAGCCCGCTATCGTAGTTGAGCAGACCACGACTTCGGCGGAGGCTCCTATCGTTGATGAGACTACTACGTCGACTGGAGCCCCGGCTCAGGATACTACTACTTCTGTCGAAGCTCCAGTCCAGGATACTACCATTTCAACTGAGGTCTTCGTCCAAGATACCACTACGTCGACAGAAGTCCCAGTTCAAGATACCACCACCTCGACCGAGGTCCCGGCTCAGGATTCCACCACAAGCACAGAATTCCCTATCGATACCACAGCGTCGACTGAGCTGCCCGTCGCTCCCACGACCACTTCGACCTGGATCCCTGACGCCTCTGAGACTGTCGAGCCTATCAACACCCCTGAGAGCACGACCTCAACTGAGCTTCCGGTTCAAGATACCACTACAAGCACCGAAGTCTCCGTTGACACGGCAACTTCGACTGAGCTGCCTGTGGACATCACCACAACTACGGACCTGCCAGTTGATCCTACCTCCACCACGGAGCAGCTCTCGGTGACCACCACCACTGACCTCCCGGTAGAGGAGACCACCACCACCGAGCTTCCTGTAGACACGACAACAACTGAACAGCTGGTCGACCCCACAACTACCACTCAGCCGGCCGCCGAGGCTACAACCACCACTGCCGCGCTGCCTGCTGAGACCACGACGGAGCCGCCGGCTGAGTCAGCGACAGATGGCCAAGACGAGCCCACTATCACACAGCCTCCGGCACAGACAGTTACAGGCCCTGCTGCTACCTCGGCTGTCTCTTCTGTTTCTACCGAGATCGATAATCTGATCCCTATCATCGACTCGTGGAAGGAGGATCCCGAGAACCTCAAGGACGAGACTAAGGACAAGGTTGACGATGTTCATGACGATATCGTCGCCGTGATTGTGGGTCTTGGTGGTGACCCCAACCAGGACTGCACCCCCGGCATCAACATCCTCAACACCCTCATCTGTATCGCCAAGGACCTCACCGAGATCTCGGGCAACATCGTCGCTGGCAACGTGCCTGCCGTGACTGGAGCCACCGATAGCGTCCAGTCCCAGAACGATGATCTTAACGAAGAGGAAAAGGAGGAAGAAAAGTCGGACGAACAGTCTGAGGAGGAATCGACAGAAGAGCCTACTTCGACCAGCACCTCTCCCTGTACGGAGGATACTGCTGATCACGTGACCATCGTCTGCAAGCCTACGACAGTCACCGAAGGCGGTAACGTTCAGGTGACCGAGACCTGCTTTGAGTCTATCACGGTCGAGGTCACTGGCTGCTCGGTGACCGAAGCCACCACCGTCATCTCAACCACTGGTACGGCCGCGGCTATTACCCCTTGTGCCTCAGGCACTTGCGGTGATGCCTGCCCTCTGAACGCCGCCCCCTTGAGTGGCGCCGATATGGCGGTTGTGTCGGCGACGGTCAACTGCGATGAGATTTCTACCCACACCACCTCCGAGATCCCGACCTCCTTCGCCCGGAACCCCATCGCTTCGCCGACACCCCGTGCCGAGGGTGAGGCCTTGGAGAAGCGGGAGTTGCCCCTGGAGAAGCGTATCTTCATGCACAACACCACTCCCAACCCCTTCTACGTCACTTCCCTGAACCCCATCTGGGTTAGTCAGCTCGGTGACGCTTCCGGCCACTGGCTCAACTTCCCTGATATCGGTCAAGGTTTCGCTGGTGTGAACGGCATCTACGGCTGCACCGCCGTTATCATTGTCTCTAATAAGGGTGTCTATCTATCTCACATCTGGGAGAACCCCGTCTTCATCGACAGTGATTGGAAGTGGACCGACGATGAATCATTCAATAGGAACTCGTTCGAGGCCCTTCGCGACGGAACTGACTATGCCCAGAGCATTCTTGGCCTCATCGGCACTGATGAAGCCCCCGGTGTGCTCCACTCTTTCAACATGCCCCAGGTCTTCGTCATCACGCCCTTCACCAACTTCTTCAATGATCCTACCGGCACCATGACTGCCTTCCGCTATGAGTCACGTGCCCAGTCCCTTCTCGACAACCTCATCGGTATTATTCCCGGCTCAACCGGATCTCTCCTCGGCTACACACGTACCGGGCAGCAGGAGTCCACCGAGACCCACGGTACCTGGGGCCGGGCTATTTTGGAAGTCGATATGTTCCAGGACGCCTGGATGACTCCCGAGGATTTCCCGGGGGGCAGCCATCTCTATTCCATGGGCCGATGGAGGCTGTGGGTCGAGGATGGACTCGTCACTTGGCAGGACTTTATTATCACGGATAGCGGTGTTGCCCTGGATGACTTCCCTACCACCACTGCGGAGGGCCCTGAAGCCACCGAGGGTGCTGTGGCGCCCCAGCGTCTGCGAAAGCGCGAGGATTCACCTGTTGAGCAATGTTTGGTCAGGACCCGGGCTAGTACTACGGAGGCCACCTCTACTACTGAGACGACCGAGACCACCCAGTCGTCCACCGAAACCACTCAGACGTCGACCGACACCACCCTATCCACAGAGACCACTACGCAGACGTCGGTGACGGAGACCACCGAGACGACGGAAACCACCCAGTCAACTGAGACTTCTGAGTCTACCGTCGAGTCGACAACTGAGACCTCCACTCAACCCCCTACAACCTTCAGAACCTCTACCATCACCACAACGGCGGCCCCTGACACAACTTCGGACGAAACCAGCACAACCGAGCCTCCTTTCACCGGCCCCGTCCTCTGTGTCAACCACGGCGGCCCTCGTGTTGCAACCCCTTACTGCCAATGCTCCACCACCACTGCGGGCCAGACCTTCTTCGCCACTGCTCCTCTGATCTCGTTGCACTGCACTGACTATACCACCTTCCCCGAGGCCGTGACTCCTACCACCGCCAAGGAGGAGACTCCGGAGCCCACTGCCACCAACCCCAACGCTGATGTTCCTGAGGTTGAGTGCTCTACCCCCGACGACTGCGATGACTGGGAGGGAGACTGTGCCTTTGGACCTTCAAGCAACCACGTCGTCTGTCTTGCGACCGACTGGCACAAGGTCAATGGTGTGCCGACGTCGGGCAAGTCCATCTGCGAGTGTATGGTTAGCGAGACATAGTCAAGCCTTTAGGTAATACTATCAAAGTCTTTAGTTCATGTTTATAACCTTTCTACATAATACCTACTATAGAATTAGTCAAGCATTTAGGTAATATTATAGAACAAGTCTAGTTAAGCGTTTAGGTAATACTGTGAATAGGCCCAGTAAAGCAAAGACACATGATATTGTAGTATCATACTCTAAGATGGGTTAGTTGTGGTTGAGGCCTCGTAAGATTACTACCGCTTGTGACACTTAGCATTCATTTGATTAAAAACTTTCTAGAGAATTCTTCTATCTATACATCGTTCAAACTTGCTAACTTCCAGTCAAGGGAGCGTCAATAATGATGCTCCACGGCACAGTTAAAGGCCACAGAAGGCAGACCAATTGCAACCATCGAATAGCAGGACATTTGGGGGACAAGTACACCGAAACCATTAATAGCAGCAGCAACTTAAGCTTTGGCCTGGCGGAGCCAGATCGACGGAGGCTAGAGAAGATAAGTCTGCGGAATGGCACACCCGATGTTGAAACATAACCGACGGTAACACCTGGAGCCAGTGGTGAACGCGGCTGGGATGCATGATTTGCCACAGAAAGTAGAAGCCCCCATGGGCCCCCGCGTTTTGAAAGGCCAGCTTAGATGCGGGGTGCATGGATAGTTATGCAGGAGTTGGGCATGTTTCCTTTCTCGGCAGGGCTTCCCACTAACCAATCTACCGCGGATCAGTGATGAAAGGTGATGATCATCGACACTATCCAGGGAACTCAGACGCCAGCCGCAACGATATTCTGGGTAGCGACTACTATGGCCTTTGTTGTAGGGATGGTGTGGGAAGACTCCATCCCGAGTCATGTCAACAAGCCTAGCCAGTCTGCTCGTTATCGAGCCAAGAATGGGAAAGGAGCCAAGTAACGGTCTGGGCGCGATAATGCAAAGTTTCTATTGAATGCTTGTGTTTATAAAGCGTTTAAAATCTCCCTTCCTCCTTCGAATATGCCACTTCATTGCAGCCTGATCTTTACTACACGTCGCACACACACCTGAGTGCGCAATCATCGCCATGGGTCCGACACTCGACAACTCTCCAATTCTTCGACGGTTCGTACTAGACAACTCAAATGACAAGCTCAGTCTAGTCATAGTGCTGCTGTCTAGATCTCCTTACACGAGATGATGCTGACTTCAATCGTCTTTGTCGCAGGCTGGATAGAATCATTCGCGTCAAACCTGACCCTGGCTCGGACTCGTCACAGCAGTGGTCAAACAAAGATCTCGATCCTGTGCCGCCTGAGAAGCGAACATGGTATTTTCTGCCGCTGCGAGGTTGAATCCCAGACATCAAATCGCTAAGGCTGTGCATAGGGGCCCTTTGGACATTGTCGGTTACTGGATCTCTGATCAGTATGCAACCTCGCTATGGAACATGGGCGCTACCGTCGTATCGCTCGGCCTCACCCTCAAGGAGGGTCTCCCGATTGCTTTTGCCGGCTTCTTCATCATCTCGATAGTCTTGACGTACAACGGTCGAATCGGTGCCGACACTCACCTGTCGTTCCCCGTCATCATCCGAGCTTCTTTTGGCGTATATGGCGCCTACCTCGCAATTCTCGTGCGATGTCTCTTTGCACTTATGTGGCTCTGCATCCTGACTTGTGCGTCTTGAACACTTGGCCATCTGTGCATCAAGTCAAAGCTGACTCGGTCTGAATAGACCAAGCTGGTGGCCTCACTGCTGTCATGCTAACAGCCATCTTTCCATCTTATGGAAGAATTCCGAATACTCTGCCCGAGGGCTTTGGCCTCACCTCACAAACCATGCTCGGCTTCGGTATCTTCTGGATTATCCAGACACCTTTGTGTCTGATGCCAGTACATAAGTATGTGCCGCCGAGGGCCAAGTAACCCTGATCCTATGTCTGATACGAAGCTGCAGATTGAAGTACTTCTTCTGGTTCAAGATGGTCGTTTGTCCCATCACCTTTTTTGGTCTTTGTGAGTGTTAATACTCTTCCAACTCCACCACTCCCTAATGCCTTGTGGTTAGTCATCTGGGGCCTCGTTGTCACCAAGGGGCACGCCCCGTTCATCGATGGGCCTACGCAAATCCAGGACAGCAAGGCTTGGGCTTACATCCAGGCTCTCAACATTCTAACTGGTCTCTGCTCGACTATGGCTATCAACATTTCTGACTTCTCGCGTTTCTCGAAGAAGGGCGCTGTCAACTACTGGCAAATGTTTGCTGTTCCCTTCAGTGGTGTAACTCCCATCATGTGTGCCATGGTTGCTGTGGCCGCAACCAAACAACTTTGGGGTGTTGACGCATGGAATCCGGCTGACATGATAACCTTTTTCGATAGCCGTGCAGTCAAGTTCTTTACCTCGTTCGGCTTCATCGTCGGCTCTATTGGTTCCAACGTGTCCACCAACTGCATCTCCTTCGCCACCGACATCACCTCCATCTGGCCCCGGTACATTACCATCTTCCGAGCTGCCTTGTTTGCCTCGATTCTTTGCTTCGCCATGAACCCGTGGAAGATTGTCACCAACGCCCCCTCTTTTGTAGCCTTCCTAGGCGCCTATCCCGCCTTCCTCGCCCCTGTCGCTACCATTATGGTCGTGGACTGGTACCTCGTCCGAAAGGGTAAGGTCCATATCATCGAACTGTACGACCTCAACGGAAAGTTTTACTACCGGTACGGATTCAACTGAAGAGCCATAGTGGCGTGGGTTGTATCATTTGCTCCCAACCTCCCAGCCTTTGCCCATGCCGTGAATCCCAAGAACCCCAACGTCCAGCCCTACACGTGGTATATCTCATGGTATTTTGCTACTACCGTGTCTGGCATTGTCTACTACGTCTTGTGCTGGTGCTGGCCTGCCACTTCTACCTACGTGGACGAACCTATCTATGAGATTGATGGAACGATTGATGGTCTGGGTGATGCGGAAAAGGGTGGATTCGAAGAGCATGAAATGCAGAACAATGGTCGAAATTCCAAGGAAGATTAGGTACAATGCGACCAGTCAGCAAGGAGTTTGCAGACAACAATTGGGCTGCATGTTTCTCTAGTACATTTGTACCGTCCCTTACATTCGAAGCGATTCATGATGGCTTGTCCCGTTTCAACACGGACGCTCAAGTGTGGAAGGGTTTTGAGTTTCTCATGGAAATAGGAATCTGAACATATATTTGGACATCAAAGTATGCAAGAAATGATGTGCATCATAATAGTCATTGATTGCTTGTTGTAAACCAATGGCAGCTTGGTGCAGGGGGAAAGCGGAAGAAACCAACGTTCGATGCGTCCCCGTAGATTCCCATTGCCATGACATTATCATCATGGCCATACCTCCTTTAGGGCAGTTTTCTTCATAAAGATGAAACTAAATCCTCCTGTGATCGACCGATGTGTCCCTTAGCTAATCATCAAGAGGGTTGAATTCTTGTATTAAACTGAGCATACCGCCGTTGTAATTCAGAGACCGTTGCTTACACACTTAAATGACCGAGTTCAAGTTTGATTCAATCTTTGCACTTCTTATCGCAAATTACTCATTTCTTGACTCAATCTCTAATCGTTTTGCCAGAGATAAATCGCCTAAATACATTACCCGTGACTGTTGCCAAGTGATTCTTGAAGTTGTTGGCGGGCAGACATGGAATCCAGCAAATAGACCCGACCGAAAACACGCCACCACCGTGTGCCGTCTCAAAGGCGACCATGTCAGCACGCACTCTGGGGTTGACGCTCCCTCCCTGGTCAGCTACAAAAGTCGTATAGTCCTCAATGACCGGCTGATACATGTTATCAAAGCCGTCAGCCACTGCAAGAACCACGGTGTCTGCCGGTGTGCCCAGTTTTGGATCGACACAGTCGAGCTCGTCGCCGGCTGCACCATCGAGTACTTGACCAGCGTCTCCGATGGCAGCATCTTTGGGGCACCCCTCAAAAACCCAGTCGTAGCCTGGAGGAGGAGTTTTGACGCGATGGTAAGGCCGGGCACGAGCCCAACCCTTGGCTCCGAATGCAATGCCAACAAGGAAACGGGGGTCCCGCCCTCGCAAACGCCATATGCCTCCTGGCTCGCCGGTGGTACTATGGTAGGTCTCACCTGGTACCGACGTAAAGTTGGTATCACCAGTGAAACCGCGTCTGACTTCGGTGGTATGTGTTCCACCGCGGCTATACGAAGTCACCCAGTAGAAGCCGTTGCCGCCGAGATAGGCTAGACGACCACGGGTGGCTGTATAGTCGCGCAGTGCGTCGAGCATCTCATGTGTCCAGTACTCTGGGTGAGACCCAGTTGAGACGGCTTTGTGCGGCCTGAGAAGGCCAAGCCCTTCGGTGTGCAAGTCTTCGTCGATGGCTACCGAGTATTCAATGCCTTCTCTCTCAAGAAAGTCGATAAGATATAAGTCGGAGGCGAAATGGCGCTGGGTGTCAGTTAACCAGGAGCGATAGCCAGCTCTAAATGCCATGATGGGCCGAAGGCGAGTTGAGTAGACGCAACCTGACCCGTCTCTGTGCGTGTCATAGACTGACATGCCGAGCTCAGGATGGCTTTTCATCCAGTGATCATCGTCATTGGGCAGGATGGGACGGTCTTTCATAGTGTTGAGAGCGTCGCTGTTCTCGTTGAATGATGTGCGCTCGTTGCCGTAGGCGATATAGGTGTTGGTAGGGGCAAGGAAGAGTAGAGGAGCTTCGGATCCTGGTGATGCTTTGACGTAGAAGGGTATTTCGTCGCTGGTCTGGCCATCGTCTATAACTGCGGCGTAAACACCGCTGCGCCAAGTCTTGGGCACGGTGAAGGTGACAGAAGGCGACCAGCCGGCGTCAGAGAGCGAGTCTTCAAGGAAGTGGATGGCGTTGTGCATGTCAGGCACTCGTCGGGGGTCCACCTCTGATCCATCCCAGCTTGGACCATGGCACGCCCTCATGGGGTTGTTGTGGGCGCGGCCGTTGCGACTTGCAACCTTTTCTTCCACTACATCACTCCCATGGTCGCCCCCAAAGCCCCAGTCACCAACAACTCCAGTCGGGCCGGTTACGGTAGGACCAGTCAGTTTACCGTTGAAGTGTCCCTGTCCTCCTGGTCCGGCCATAGCCCCGAAGACCAAGTCTCCTCCGAACCCGCAACCGGGTGTAAGCGTGGCTTGCGCAGTGCGGTTTCCATTCTCCCCGAGTATCTTCCAAGTTACTTCGATTCCAGATAGTCCGGATCTGGCATCGTATGACGCTCTGATGTGATGCCAGATGCGCTTCTTCAGACGGAACTCGAGTCGCGCTCGTTGCGAGCCAATACGGAGCACCACGGCGTCTTGGGTGACAGAAAGACTACCAGCCTCGGCGGCAGACCATACGACAAGTCCCCTCTCTTCCTCATCAAGTAGGGTGGGAAACACGTCCAAGTCGAGGGCGAAGGTCTTGATGATGGGAAAGCTGCTTACGCTGACGGACGACCCGGCGTGGTGCACCTGTTGTGTCCCATTGTACTCTCCTTCAATGCCTGGGGCAGAGATGGCTTCGCGAGCATCGGGTGAGACTTCGGGTGAACCGCGAAAACGGATGACTTTGAGGTTGAACCGCTCGTTGGGAGCAGTGACATGTAGGGAAAGATCTTCGCCTGGACGGACACTCAGTGGTGTAGGATAGCCAAGAACGCGCGCGTCATTGCGCTGGCCTGTACTGTCGGTGGATGCGCTGGCCATGGCGTGTTGGGTAGATGAAGCAATATTTTGAAGGCAAACACCTACATTTCCCGTAAGCATGCATTTTCATGAGAAGATCCTAGTTTAAGAGCCGGGTGAAATACTTGGGTCTTCAGGTCTTGTGAGACAAGAAACAAGTCGAGATCAGGAGCGGGGGATCTGCCAGTGCAGTGGCTTTGCTAGCCCCTTGTGGTAATCCTGCTCTTTAACTCAATGAGGAAGTCAACCCAGCCGGCAACGCACCTATTAGACATGCCTGTCCACCTTATGACCCCCCTCTTCCAATACTATGCCCTGATCAGGAAATGATTCAAGCACAGCCAGGGGCTTAAGGACGGTGGTAGACTACTGATTGGTCGTTTCCATTCTTCTCCTTGCCCCAGTCAGCTTGCTGTGCCTTATCTGGCTGATGGAGCATTAAGCGAGCAGGCAGATGACGACTACAAACGTATAATATGCAGAGTCACTATAGGTCGCACATGTACATATTTCGGTCGTCTATTATTAGCCGGCCAGTCGACTAGTTGATCTGATAACTCTACTATATACCAAGCCTGTGCCCGGCGAAGAGCTTATTTGTTTAATACTGGCTCGGAATACACCTGCAGTTTTGGCAAGTTGCGAACCTCTTCTGGTGAGCGGAACTGGAATAAGTCCTTGATAAACCAAGGAAATACCAGGTGAACCCATCTGTAAAGAAGTTGTATCATCGTCCGCATCGAGTCTGTCAGAGACCGATACTCGCTCAATGTCGTCATATAATCCAGGGTCGCAGCATATAGCCTGCCAATGTCCCTCGTTCGGGTGAGGCCTAAGTCGGCAAGAAAGTCAAAGTGATTGAATGTTTCAAGGAGAAACTCGCGTGTCTGACGGACCATGAGGGTCATCGTCATGTCCGGATATGTAGAAACCACCAATAGACGGGAGAAGATGTGTGGCCCCAGCGTCGAGAGAAACCCTTGAAGAAACACGATCGTCTGAAAGGGACTGTTTTCATCCCCGGCCCTGCTTTGGACAGCACCAAGGCGGATGCGTTTAATGTCATCTGGTTCTTCCGGAAGCCTGAGGCGAGTAATCTCATTGTCTATGACACCTTTGACTGCTCTCCAGTCCTTTGCTAAGACGTCCTGGTCGCCAAATACCACCCGCCCTGGTTGCTCAGACGAGACATTGGTGGAAGCATCTCCCGGTCGTGTCACCGTAGCCGACACAATTTGAGGCACCTTGCGGCTAATGTTCTGTTCATAAACAACTCTGCCTAACCCAATGAGCTTTGGCAAATCCTGCTCAACCACCTGTGCAAACTGATTGACCAGTGTGCTTTCAGTGACGACACCGTAGCAGAAGCATATGGATTGGCTTGTCGTGTTGAAGTAGGCCACCCCGGGCCGTCGTGGAACCATGTTCTTGGTGGACAAGGAAATGCTCGGGGCCGGCATGTAGATTGTCTCTCCAGCGACGACGACGTGAAGAAGGAAACTCTGCCAAGGTAGAATACCGAGTATGCCATCTACAATGTCGGGATTCAAGTCGTGGAGCAACTCCATTCTGAAGGATAGCCTTGGCGCTGGACCTTGCACCTCGAGAACCTTGAGGCGTGACATTTTCTCGACTCGTGTTGGGATGACTATCCAGAACTGAGGGGAGAGCGCTAGGGAAGGACAAGTTTTAGAAGTGACTTGGGGGGAATGGGATGTAAAGATTTAGGATATGTCGAAATTGGAGCATACATTGGTAAACATGCTGGTTTACTAAATAGCATCCACACGAGAACCTGTGTACCTGAGCCTCAAAGAATCCAATCTCCACTACCAAAACAGGCAACGGAGATACAGAAGCGACACCTGCCGTTCCTGGAACCGGGGCCCACAGTCGGCTTCAACTTGCCAGGTTGGGCAGGTTTTTGAGTGTCTTCATTAGCCGTCACTTCGGTTCCTTTGTGTTATCTTTCTAACTAAGACTAGGGTTGCTTGAATTGAAGGGGGTGATACCGATGAGATAATTTTTGACCTCAACGTTTTGGGATCCTCTCCCTGCTAGAAGGTAAAGGGGAGAACAAGTTGAGAATTATCGATCTACGTGTTTGTCTTTTAGTAACAAATCTTTCTTGGTATTAATGCACTTCTGACCCTTTGGAGTGCTTTCTTGTATGCAAGAACAGTTGATATCTCATCCTCTTAATTGGACGTAGTTTTCCAGCCGAACCCGTTTTTCTGATGCCTTGACGGAACGGCAACGCGACTTTGTCTTGGATTTTGATCTCTTTCTACGGCAGTTAAATGTATCAAGTCATGGCCATGTGAAAACAAAAGTCAACATGGATGCTAAATCCTAGTCGTTTCATTCTAGATCCTTCCCTTGACCTCACCCCACTACAGTTCTGGCGTGCCCCAACCACCACCACCAGGGGTATTGATTTGCATCCTCTCTCCGGGCCGCAAGTTGACCACAGCCTGCCCACCGAGGTTGATCTTATCCATGCCACCCTGACTGTTATGTCTGAATACAAAGTTCTGCCCGATGAACCCAGGGCGGCCACCATCCATCCCATACGGCGCAAATACTCGCCGTTCGCTCAAGATACTTGACTTGAGCGGGATCCGGGCCTCAATCTCTCTGAGCACACCATCACCGCCGTTCCACTTGCCACGACCGCCGGTGCCGCGTCTAACCTCGTGCCTGCGCACAATGACAGGCGTACGCTTCTCAATGACCTCGGCATCTGTCATGCGTGTGTTGGTCGAGTGCACGTGAACCGCTGACTCGCCATGCCAACCTGGGCCAGCACCGGTACCGCCTCCGATGGACTCGCCGTAGTTCCATCCCGGCTTGATCTCGCCCGTATCCGAGTCTCTGCCACCCATACCCCAACCGAAGCTGCTTGCGCAACCCTGGAACGCTGCGACACAGTGAAATGCCCGGAGGATGGTATCAATAACCCGCTGGCTCGCAAGTGTGCTGCCACAGATTGCAACTGAAGGCTGCGGATTCAGGACCGTTCCCTTGGGAATCCTAATCTCCACGGGACTCAGGCATCCTTGATTGAGAGGTATATCCAGATCAATCAGACAACGGAGGGAATAGATGACTGCCGAGTGAGCGATTGAGATGGGGCAGTTGATATTACCCCAGCCTTGGGGCCCGGTGCCCTCAAAGTCAAACACGGCCGAGCCCGTATCCTCATTGATAGTGATCTTGAGCTTGATTTCCGTTCCATTATCGAAACGGTTCGTCGCACTCAAACCGTTGGGGTGCTCTCTGGCTACCTTCCTGAGGAACTCACGGACGGCTACTTCGGCATTTTGCTGGATACCCAGCATGTATTTGTGAACCACAGGAAGCGAAAACTCGTCACAGAGTCTTCGCAAGAGCGTATTACCTCGTTGGTTCGCTGATGTCTGGGCTTTGAGGTCTGATATGTTGTCCTGGATGCGCCGTGTTGGACTGCAACCATGAAAACTCCCGGCTAGGTCAAAAGCCTTGCGGACTTGCTCTTCAAGGAGCTTGCTTTGACTCACTATCTTCATCGATGTCACTTTTAGGCCCTCCTCCCATAGCTCCTTGGAGTCAGGCATCATAGATGTAATTCCTTTGCCACCTGCACAAACGCCAGTTAGCATTTGAAACGTCGCACATTGTCAAAAGATCAAAAAGCATACCAATGTCGGTATGATGCCCTCGACTTGCCGTATAGAACGCAATCCCACCATCAATGAAGACTGGCGTTACGACTGTCACATCGGGGAGATGGGTACCGCCCCATTCCGGATGGTTGGTCATGAGCACATCTCCATCCTGTAGTTTGCCTAACCAATGCTTATGCTGCGCCTGAATAGCTATCTGCATACTTCCAAGATGAATAGGTATATGCGGCGCATTTGCCACGAGCTGGCCATCTGGAGAGAATATGGCGCATGAGAAATCCAACCTCTCTCTAATACTCGTGGAGATGGACGTCCGTTGCAAGGTATTGCCCATCTGCTCGGCGATGGACATGAAGCGGTGAGCAAAGACTGATAGCTGGATCGGACTGAACTCATCGGTGGCCGTTTCCTGCTTGATAGCAACTAGAGAGTCTCTGGCGGCCTTCTCAATGACAACGTGCTCAGAAAGCACATATGCCGTGAACTCAGGTTCGATGAAAATGGTCTGGGTCTCATCGAGGATCAGGGCTGGGCCATCGATGACAGTGCCCTTCTCAACCTTGCCCAGTTGGTAAACGCCTGCGTCCTTCCATGCTCCACCAACATAGATCTTCTGCTGCTTGACGGGTACGCACGTCTTTGGGTCCGCTTTCGATTGTTTCAAGGCTTCTGTTGGGGGAGAGTTTTTGGAGGTCACACCAGCATTGCCAGTGCCGCGGACCTGAATCGAGTCGATAATGATGTTGCGGTCTAGAACAAAAGCAAACTCTCTCATATGATCCGCAATAAACGCCTCGCCGTAGTCTTCATCTTCTGGGCAGAGAATGGCTAGGTTCGTGTCCGTGCCAGAGTACCGTAGGCTGAGGGACTCATCATATTTGATCGACTTTTCGGTTGCGCCCTGGGCCACAAGCTCCTTACGAAGAGTTTCCTTCAGCCTCTCGATGCGCTCACGAATGCGAGGCAGCTCGGACAAGTGAAACTCGCCGGCAAATGGCTCAGATGAGTCCACCTGTAATTGAGCCTGCGAAATGCCGTATGCTGAAAGGAGGGAAGACCACTTGTGGATCAGGATGCGGTTGATGCCAAGTTTCTCGGCAATGGAGCAGGCGTGCTCTGAGCTTTCAGTTAGCAAGCGTTGCTCCACGTTCAGATTATCATGAACTCACGGCCTTCCGCTCCACCGAAGCTGACCAGGCTGTGCTTTTCGGGTGCGTAGCCCCTAGCCTCTGGAACACTGTTAGTAGGCATCGCATTAAAGTTGGTATCAAATACTAGCCTGTAGCATTCCTAATGGGACGACTCATAGTCTCGTTAGCCACATTGAGGAATCCAGAAGCAACATCTTCAGCAGTCAAGTTTTGCGACGTCTGCTTGTTGAAGTCGCCAGTAACCTCCCTGAATTTGATCTTGACAACTTCCAGGTCCAATGGTTGCTTTGCGTCTTTTCCAAACACAGCAGGGAAAGAAGAGATATCCAGTCTCCCAAGGAACAGGTTAGCATCAGTGACAGTCAGTGGCCCGCCGTTACGATAGCTCGCCGGGCCTGGATAGGCTCCTGCACTCTCTGGGCCAACGACAAGCAAGCCATTCCGGGCAAACAGGATAGATCCGCCGCCGGCAGCAACCGTCTGGATGTTGAGCATCGGGACGTTCAAAGTGCGGTCGGCGATTCGAGACTCCATGAGAAAGTCGTATTTGCCATCAAACCGGCAGACATCGGTGCTCGTACCCCCCATGTCAAAGCCGATCAGAGCGTCGCCTCCATCATAGCACGACTTGGCGATGCCGACCACGCCGCCTGCAGGGCCACTGAGGAGGGCTTCGTTGCCTCTGAACTTTGTCGAATCCTTTAGGCCGCCATCCGAGCACATGAATTCGACCCGCTTGGGCAGCACCTCAAACCCGGACTCAAAGTCTTTGAGATATCGACGGACCACCGGATACAGGTACGCCTCAGAGCAGACCGATGTGCTGCGCCGGAGGTACTTGATCGTCGGGCTGGTCTCGCTGGATATTGAGACGAACTTGAACCCAACCTCACGCGCAATGGCCGCCACAGCGTGCTCATGATCTGGGTACAAGTAGGAATGTAGAAAGGAGATTGCTAGGGAGGAAAAGCCCTCGTCACGGATGGCCTGAAGTTGTTCCTTGACTTTGTCATGATCGATTCTTTTTAGCACGCGAATAACCTCGCCACTAGCGGTGCGCACGAGGTCGGGATCGGTGATGAGTGCCTTCTTGTCCAGAGGGGTGGGGTTCAAGTCATAATCCTCGATGGTGATGCGCTCGTCGACTTGAATGACTTTAGCGTGAAGAGCCTTGGGCTTTTCTACCTCAAGTGCAAATAGCTTGGGCCGGGTCTGATCGCCGATGACGCAGACATCCTTGAACCCTACGGAGAGAATCATCAGTTGCAAACCCCAGGAGTTTAAGCTAGTAATGGGAGGACCATAAGCTCACCTTTGGTAGTAACGAAGGCAAACTTCTCACCTTTCTGCTCGAGAAGTGCATTCGTCGCAATCGTTGTCCCAATCCTGCAGGATGCTTCGCAGAAACCGTTAGGCTCAGAACTGCTAAGTTTGGGGGATAATGCATACCGACTCTAGAAGCGTTCAACTTGGTGCCCGCAGGAATTGGTCGACCCTGGACGGTTTCGAGGACACGTCTGATAGCCTCCGCCGGGGCATCTGCGTAGCGAGTCGGATTCACCGATAGAAGTTTGAAGACTAGGGGCTCTCGGCCTTCAATTTCAGCGATGACGTCGCAAAAGGTGCCGCCACGATCGATAGAGATGCTAATGTCAGCACGGCGGGCGTCCTCTTCGCATGGAGATCCGATGTAAGGAGCCATGATGGTTTCTTCTCACTTGCAAACATCAGAGTTCAAGACACAGGCTATGGGACTCGAATGTCTAGGGCGACTAGACTTGGATACGACTTGATATACCAGCTCGGTGATAGCGAGCTACGCCATCGCACCCGCATGTGGTATTCACACAACTTATCAATCTGTTGCAATGTCTCGTATTCCCTTTTAGAGTAGGAACCGGGGCATCCATCCTCTCACTGTGCTGCTTCTTCCTCTCCCTGTGAGTTGCCTAATTGGGAAGTTTACCGGGTGCCATTGAGACATTTATACCCGCTAGAGTAAGCCTTTAAAAAATTCTTTAAAAAATATATAAGGGCTAGGTTAGTTAGG
>JAADYS010000634.1:2586-33824 GCA_012931995.1 Fusarium albosuccineum | reverse complement strand
AATCCTTAGACCATAGTAGGGCTAAACTTTGGTATATTTTTTAAAAAGATCAATAATATATAAAAAATAAGACTTAGCCTTCTTTTAGAAGAGTATCTTCAAGCCCTTAGCCTAACAGTAGTCAGGTATTTAAGAGTCATGGTCGTGGAAAGATAACGAGTCCTGTATTTTTGGACCCACAGGGGCGGGCAGGTGCCGCTGAAGAAGGTACGTACCTCTTTCCCGATTTCCCTGCCAAACCTGCAGCTTCGACTTGGTTTGGCAGAGGCAGGCGCGTCAAGCTCCAAAGTTGCATCTTCAAGTCCAGTCCTTGCCAACTTCGGCGCCTTTCCCTTTCTCTAATAATCTCTTAATCTCTTCTCTTCAACAACATGCCATCATAGAATTTCTACAAGTCATCATCATGTCTTCCCAGACGATTCGCTTGTGCCTTACTATTCGCAGACACGGGGTCCCCGACTTAAAGCTCGCCTGGGCCTGCACTACATTAGATGACCTCTTGGTTTCTGGCCTCCTCGAGCAGATTAACGAGGTTATCCCCCTCGAAAGCGCCGACTGGGGGCTTGAAGACTATGCCGTCGAGCTGTTTGGTGGCAAGCGCGATAGCTACGAATTGCTACATTTCCAGCAGGTTAGCAACATTCTCAAGGAGGAGGATGAAGTTTTGTAAGGTCCTTTGCTCCAACTTTCTTTTGGCCACGCACCCTAACTTTTGGTCAGGATTCGAGCACTTTCTACCAACGACTTGAGACGACGCCGACTTAACGGACGACGTCAGATTTCTACGGATGGCAAGCATCTCATCGACGGCCTTGCGTTTGGACGGCCATGGCTCAAGGTACCGCGAGATAGACCATCGCTCGACCTACCTCCACGAAAACGCGCTCGAATCACACGCGAAGAAGAACTCGACGAAAACGATGACTCATACGCAGATGAGGAAGACCAGTCAGAGCAGCTCTTGCTGGAGGGCTCCCAGTCGCAAACAGTGGACGAACCAGGCAGTGTTAGGGTCCGGGCTAGGTTTCTCGACATCGATCCAACCGTTGATCTCGAAGACGAAGATGAAGACCTCGATTCCTACGATAGAGAATTCCTCCCGATTAGGCGCCCCGAGGAAGAAGAGCCTATGATGTACAATGAAGACGAGACTAGTGAGGACGATGAGCCCGATGTTGACCTCTCTGAGGAATTGAGGCTTCTGAACGAGGATAATGCTCTTGTCGAACAAACACCTCCGGTGGAAGAACAGAGTCTCCTATCGGGAGATGACAGCCAAAACCCGCAGGCTCTTCTTCCTTTACAACATCCACAGGGCTCTTTCCCCTTACAACATCCACAAGCCGGTCTTCCCGTACAGAGCTCGCAGGCCCAACTTCCTTCACAAAATCGGCAAAACCTTCTTGCTCTACATTCTGCGACCCTTTCGTTGCTTGATCAAATTACAGCATTGCGAGCAGCCTTCCCTCTCTCGCCGATCACTTCGATACAATCTGAGGTGCTCTCGCAGAATGGGGATCTGTGGGCGGCATTCGAGGCTCTCAAAGAGTCGAACGACCCTGCCATTAGCTTCGATGAAGTCATGGACCGTGCCCTGATTGGAGGCCTTGATCACAATCCGTTGCAACCACCGGGAGAACAGAGTCCAATGATGGAAGGATTTGGAAACCAAGAACTACAGCTTCCCGGGCATACAAGACCCGCAAACTCTGCTCGTCCATTGATTGAAGAGATCGAGGCTGCTGAGGATCCTGTGCGAAACCTAATTGGCAAAGTTGAGGATGAACCGATATCGACATCAAGACCACTAATTAGCGTGGTGCAAGATGACACAGATACATCGAGCTCTAGCGATTCGGAGTCGGAGTCAGAGTCAGAATCGGATTCAGAATCGGATTCTGATGATGAATCTGATGACGACTTGGAAGATTCAAGCTCCGAAAGCGATTCTGACAATGATTCTGATGGCCCGCCAATTGACCCAAGTCAAATGAGAGGCACGGGATTTTCTGACAGGCGGCCACCATACGATGATGATGCAACAACTACATCAAGTTCAGAAGACAGCGATTCATCAAGCGATTCCGACTCCAATTCTGATGCCAACGAGGCCGCTGTTGCTGTGAACCATTCAACTGGACACGACTCTGATGAAAGCAGTGACAGCTCAAGCGACAGCAGCAGCGATGACGACTCCAGCTCGAGTGATGATTCTGAGTCAGATTCCGAACCTGAAGAGGTATCCTCTAAGCCAGGAGCCCGGGCCGAAACATCTCCAACATCGCACGTCCCTGCAGTTCCTGAACCGTCGGCTGAAGCCAAAGCTCCAGACTCAGCTTCGCAGTCCATCGAAGAGCCCAGCAAGCCTGGCTCAGGCCTGACGAGGACCAAGAAGAGGAATGCGAGAAGACGAGATGCCAAGCGACTTAAGGCGTTTCAGGCCTTGGAGGACACACCATCTCAGTCATCTATCAATGAGAACCCAAGTGAGAATGCGGAACTGCTGGCACGGAAACGGGCGCTTCTTAGCGTCGTTAGTGATGAACCTGAAGATGAAGCCCTGGCTGCTCCAGTGGAGATAGCTCCTGAAGAAGCTAACGGTACGAAGGCCACAGCTAAGGCCAACGAGACGCCAGTATCGGAAGCACCTCAAGAAGCAGTTTCTAGCGCCGAACCTACCTCTGCACAGCGTCGCCTCAAGGTAGATATGGGAGCTGGGCGGAGACTCCTCTTTGGTGCTCTTGGGTTGAAGAACCCCAAGTCAAAGGCCGATGAAGCGAAGCTTCGAAAAACTTTGATGAAGGACGTGAAGCCATTGGAAAACCCTTGCGTCCAGGGCGATGATCACGAGGTCAATGGTGTTGAGGCCGCAGTGGAGCAGTCAGACGAAGATCCCGACGCATGGCGAGCTAGTATCTCATATCGTGGTGTTGAGTGCTGCCACGATGGTATGATGTTGGGTGAACCTCCGTTTCCGTTTGTACAGAGATGGGATCCTCAGCAGCAGTATGGATCTATGAGAAAGAGGAAGCGAAGCTCTCAGAACTTTTACGACGAGAGCTACTACGACGAAGATTCCCAGTGGAACGGAAACGAGGCAGAGTGGGACGACAACAGTCAGAAGAAAAAGAAGTCCAAAAAACGAAAGTCAAAGGGACGCAATGACGAGGAAGAATCATCTAACAGTCCGTTTGGTGCAAGGCCGGAGAATGACGACGCAGACGTGGTGCTGAACTATGATGATGTACCTACCAAGGCCCGTCCAGAGAGCAGTCAGTTTACGGATATGGATGACCTCCCCTCGCTCCCGTCAGACCTTGGTACCCTTCCTAGTCTCGACTTTTCGGAGATCAAGCCTGGCATGGTCATCACATGGAAGCAACTTCTGTTATCCAAAGCTACCAACTGGCAACCTGAAATTGCGTCCGTGACAGGATTGATCCTGTCAATCAGCGAAGACAGTTCTCTTCACGTTCTACTAGCAAAGAGGGACCGCGAACAGGACGACAGAGAATATGACGAGCACACGGGCAAACGAGTTTACGCAAAGTTCGAGGCACCAGACTTGGAAGAAGATGACGATACCGAGGACGATGGACGGAGGGAGATTCCCTGGGGAGAAATGATGGAACCAAAACTTGTCCAGCAGGCACCGTCGCCTACTATGCTGGAGACGCCAGCTAATGGCACCGAGCCTCCAGCTGAACTGAACACAACCGAAGAGAACGCACCCCGAGAGAACGGAGAGCCGACATCGGACAACAAGGTTAGCAAGAGACAAGATCGTGATGAGACTATGGCTGAGGAGTTAGATACGCAGGAAGTGAGAGCCGAGGTTGAGGCCGATCTCAGGGAGCGGGAGGCAGCGAGAAGAGCTGCTGAGCACGACAAATCAACCTCGATCCCTTCTGGCCAAATGCCTCCACGGCTTGAGCTCACAGCTTCTGGAGACGACACACCGATCAGCACACTGGTTCGACCTGCAGACACGTCGAGCGATATGACCAACAGCCCTTCCCGGCAATTGCAGGAAACGATACACGCGGCCATGGTGCGAGAACAACTCCCTCTGTCTCACAACTCAGAGGGTATGGCGGAGGAGAAGGCGGAGAAAACTGGAGATGAAAAAGTAGATGATGCCGCAGAGGCAATGGACATTAATATGGAAGAGTCGGGCCCTGGAGTTGAGGAGCCTCTTTTGGACGCAGTCATTCCTGATAGTATACCGTCGCCAGAACTTCCGCCACTTCCTTCGAAAGAAAGCATTCCTATCGACCATCGCACCCTTGCAGTGCCATCATCCGTGGGTAGCATTCGCAGTGGACGGCAACCGCCTTCAAACAGCGGACTTGAAGATCTCCCTGAGGAACGAGTTGAAGACTCTGTGGTAGCGGAAACAACACCTCGACCTCGCGAGAGGACGCCCAGTCCTCAATCATCTCCCAAAGTTAGCAGTCCTTTTCCTTCACTGGAAGAGATCTTCCACACAGCTGTTACCTCAAGACAAACGCAAAGTCCAGGGAGATCGACCCAACAGTCAGTACTACGGTCTTTGAAGCCTGGCAGGGGAGACCTGGAGTACGAAGAGGCGATGCGAAAGCTTGATGAGGGCGAGGAAGAATCTGATCGGTCGCCCGATCGTAACAAATCGATTCGCAGCTTGTTTCCCAATGCAACGCAGCCGGAACCGTCGGAAAGTTTACCTAAACTACGGTCGCCCAAGATTGGGTCACCCCAAGTTGATGCGCCCAAGGCCGAGGCGCCTACAACACCTCCCAAGTCACAGAAGGTCAAGCGAGAGTCGCCATTTGTGATTCCCGAGGGCAGTCAGGTGATCGAACTGAGCTCTAGCCCACCATCAGTAGAATTCACCGAACATTATGCTCAAGACAGCGAGGATGAGACATATGAAGACAGCCCACTGCCCCGGGGATCAGGCTGGGTGCAGAAGAAGGTGAGCAATGTGAGGACGCGCAGTCGTGGAAAGAGTCTTCCAGCGGCAACGGCGAGCAGCAATGCGAACTCACGAGCTCGGCTTCCCCGTGGGAGGACCTCTTTACCACCGGCCCGAGATGTAACTGCGAGCGCCTTTAGTCAGATTAAGGGAAGGAGGAAATCGACACGCAAGTTTTGAAAGGGAGGCAAATGGAAGTTCTGGAAGGGATAGGTCCAAGGCACACATGGCAGTTGCATGTATGGGCCTTGATTCCAATTATGCCAGAGGGACAAAGACAGGGGATCCAGGAAGCGTTGATAGCCTGTATACTAACGAATCTGTACGATGACGAGACAGAACCGCGCTTGGCGTTGGCGGAGCCTTGACGTGTCAGCCTAGTAGTTGGCTGAAGACAAGGTTAATTTGCTGCAGCGCATCATTAGCAAAATACAAGCATGAATCGAGAAAAGCCACTCTTGTCCAAAGAGTCTATTGCTGAGCGTCTCATGTGAGGCACATCACGAACCGGCATTTTAGTTCGGCCCTGTCTCAGGGTGGGTTTTAGAACCAAGAGTTGCATCACGAGCCAGGCCTTGTCAGCCAACCAAGTTGTCGAGCTGAGCAAATGATGCAGCGAAACAACCCACCAACTTTTGAGCTTTTGTAGCTCACATTACCACCCACTGTGCAGCATCTTGATCTTGCCTGTCTCATGAGCTTATGTAGAATTGGAGCTGTTGGCTGCTGGTGCGTGGGTGTGCACCTCGCGTCATGGGATGGAGGACCATGGACGATGGATGATGGGTATATTGTCCGGCACCTGGAAGCGTTCTTTCATCTTTTGTTCTGGAGTCTTTTTCTTTTGTCTTTTGAGTTTAACGGGTTGTGCCAACCATTATTCATCTTTGTTCGGCGTTGGCGAGAATTACACAGCTTTGTTGGCAAGTGTCCCGATGACGAGTTGACCTCTATATAACGACAACGGACGCTTCAGCTGGCAATTGACGGGATCAATCACCTGTATACGGAAATCGGACAGAAACTAGCAAACTGTCTTTCAAGAAACGAAGAAACTGCAACCGAGACAATGACGCTACGCAACATCATCTCCGTTCTGCTCATAATGCTGGGCTTCACAACCACAAGTCACTGCCTCCCCGCGCAGACAATGGCAGATGCGCACCCTGTCGCAACACTATCTTCGCCAACATCTACACTCCCGGCGAGCGTGCACGTGTCTTCCTCGCAACCTACATATGCGCCCGAAGATGAGGCTCTACTGGCGAGGCAGAACAATGAGGATGATCCTCCGCCTTTCAACCCGCCCGTTACGGCGGCGCCGACGCAGGAGGAGGCGCTCGCAAGTCTTGGATGGAAGCAGACGACGTACTATGAGTGCCGGACGAGAGGTGGCCAGGAACACTGTGGGTGGCATATCCCCGTGTATAAGGCTGAAGCCGCAGGACGGGGAGCGGAGTTGGGGGTGGTTGTTGGTGTTGCTGCTCTGGCAGTGGGAGTCTTGTTGTAAGAACATACTGGAGGCTGCATGGTTGGAGTTGGTGGAGTTTGTATAGACTTGGTTTTTGATACCCAGCTGCTGGGCAGCATATTCATTCAATTGTTTTCACCCCTTTCCCTCTGATCTTTATCTCCGTGGCAAACTGTATCGTGTTCTCTAGCGTTGACCGAGTCATGAGTCATCTATCATCAGCGATATCCAGACCAGCACAGGCGACAAAGGGAATAGGAGACCGTGTGAATGCGAGATGTAATATTTTTTTGGTCCGAAACCCGAAACACCATTGATTTCATGCTAGTGTATTGAGGAAAGATCATGAAAGCAGAGCCCTCACTCCCCCTCGCCGAGTCCATAGCTCCCCTGCCGTCGGCAGGTCCCTGTACCTTATGCCGACGGACAGGAGTTGGACGCACCCGCATGACCGTGGCCGCCGAATGCACAATACCACAGCTCCCCAACCAGCCCGAGGATATACATGGCCGTTTCGCTGCTTATTTGTCCTTCTTCGCCTTGGCACCCTTGGTCTTCGCCGTACCACGGAGGGTCTTTTGTCGGTTCTTGCGCTGCTTGCCTGTATTGCGTAAACCACGTTAGCCACCAGATAAGTCGTGCAGGATCGGAAAGACGTACGCTGCTGTCGGGAGGCACGCTCGGGCTTGGTGGCGAGGCCAACCCGCACCAATCGGTACTGAGGCTCGAACTTCTTCATGGCCTCGGGGGAGTCGTAGACGAGGGCGAAGCCGGTGGTCTTGCCGCCACCATACTGGGTTCGGAGACCGAAGACGCTGATCTGGTCCTTCTGGGCCTTGTAGAGGCCGCCGAGCTTCTCGCGGAGCTCCTCCTTGGAGATGTTGGCCCGGTTAGGGTGGAGGATGTCACTATCATCGCGTCCGGTCAGCCCAAGTTCACAATCCTCATAGTCTCAGTCCCGTCAGCCGTAAACCGTCGTCCATCTGATCAAGAAGTTTTGTCGTGCACCAGTTTCCGCGGACAAATTGTTGATATATCCCAAGGTTTTGAGTTGCACATTCGATCTTCGTCCGGGAAACGGGAGACGTGCAAAAATAGGATCGAGCAGGGCGATGTTTCTTGATGATGGACGACGACGCGGCGCGGGGGAGAGCATCATAATCAAGGGTCACTCACACGACCATCTGCTTGCGGCCCAGCAGAGGGTTGCGGATGAACTTGCGAGTTCGGAGGGTGACGGGGGAGTCGTTGTCCGCCATTTTTGCCGATTGACGATGATGGTCTCTGGGTGTGTTGACGGTGGAGAGACGGGGGGCGGTGTTGGGGTGAGGTCGTTGATGAAGTTGTCGCGGGCGGCGAGTCTAGGCAGAGAGTGAGGGAGAGGGCAAAAATTCCGATTCCCGTGTCGCTTAATTGGGTCCAACCCTAACCGCCGGCTGAAAATTGGCTTGTGCGGGTTTGCTGCCTTAATTCTGGGGCTGCAGTATGCCCACACAAAGGGCTTTTATTCAAGTGTCACGTGAAAGTGCGGCGTGGTGGTAAAGCTTCGGATGGACTGCCCCTCGAAATTGTTAGTGGTGCAACGTCTGCTGGTGATGGGTGAGCTGCAACTCCAGTATTGAGTGGAGATACTCCTCAAGTAATGTCCAATCGAGTCGTTTCCAGAGTCTTTTCGGATGGCTTCATGATGGGGTTTTGTCAGAACATCACTTGAAGGCCAGCAACATTGGCTGTTCATAGAATCATTATCCAACACTTAACTCAAGTTGCAACATGTCTTCCTCATCGACAAGACAAGTCAACCGTTTCTGCCACCAATACCTCCAGCTTGAGCCGGACTTGGACTTTCCCGAGCCTGCACTTCTCAAGACTTCTCAAGTCCAAGATGCCATCTACGAGAGACTATTCGCAGACGGCGCCGTCCGATATGGCCCACCAGCTCGTTACCAGTTGCGAGTTCTCAAGGAACTAATGTCTCGGGTTGAGACTAGCATTGACGACTGGGAAGAGTATGTAAGTCAACCAAAGCATATATCGAAAGTTCCATGCCACGTAACCTTGTCCCTCTAACTGTCCTCAGGCTGTTTCGGATGACTTGATGTCTACTCTCTCAGTTTTCCTTGCAACACCACTTCTTCCTGAAGTCACCTCGGTTCAGCAAAAGTGCTATGTCACTTATCATCTTTCTGCACTTGCTCAAGAAAGTTCCGCTCAGACCACCACACAAGTGCCTCGCATTACGCTCCTCGAGAATCGTTCTCTTATCTCGGCATCGGGAACCACCGGCCTTCGCACATGGGAAGCTGCTCTCCATCTGGGCTCATACCTGTGCCAGAACAGTGGGCTTGTGGAGCGAAAGCGTATCCTGGAGCTAGGAGCTGGCACAGGCTTTCTCTCCATTCTTTGTGCAAATATTCTCGGGTCTGGGCATGTTATTGCATCCGACGGTTCCGATGATGTGATCAATAACCTCCCGGAGAACCTCTTTCTCAACAACCTCCAAGACTCGACCAGCGTGGTTCCAATGGAGGTCAAGTGGGGACATGCACTGCTAGGCACAGAGGAAGACAAATGGAATGGTGGACGCACCGTCGATGTTGTGCTTGGAGCCGACATAACTTACGACCACAGTGTGATACCGGCGTTGATCGGGACTCTCTTGGAACTCTTCGAGCTTTACCCACGTGTCGAGGTCTTTATCTCAGCAACACAGCGTAACGAAAATACATTCCAGGTGTTTCTAGACAAGTGCCAAGCCAACGGGCTGGCCGTCGAGGATCTAGAGTTCGAGGTCCCAACGCGCGATACACAAGAGGGCCCTTTCTACAACGACAAAGTTGCTATCCGGATCTGCAAGGTTTCGAAAGTGTAACCAGGAGTTTGGGACATTCAGACTCGACACCATACTCGTTTCATCAAAGAGGAGAGCGGGAGCTAGGTGCCGTGGCGGTCTGGCCAATGGCGACTTGGGAATAGTTCCCCATACATTCCAGTTGTCAACTCAGGCGTTGGCCGCGCAGGAGCCGAAGAGTCTCGGCCGTCACACCAGTCGCTTACTCTACAGAATGCGGCGCACATTATCATCGGGAAACCCGGACAGAAGCATGCTGAGAAGCTCTAACGAAACTATTGTCGGCGAGCAACACAACCGATTCGGCTACCCGGGACCTTGGAGAAAGGGTCATGCCACTAGACCAGCAATCAGACCACGACGGGCGTCGTGGCCCCGCAGTTCACGGCTGCCGCAGCATGCTGCATCCCGCTAGGAGATTTTCTCAGTCCCCGTGTTGGAGACCCCGAGGTTCGGAGCACAGCTGACACGGCAATTGCGTGGTCGTCACGATATGTAGATGGGGATGTGGGAGTACGGAGGGCATCATACCACTCTGCCCCGTCTCCCACGATGAAGTCTCGGGATTTGACTCCCGGCATGGCCCCATCATTGGCTGACCTTGTTTACACGGGGTCATCGTTGACGCAGATCAAGCATGCGATTCATTGACGCGGTTGAACGTATCCCGGTTGTCGAGCATGGGCTTCCAGGCTTGCGTGCGTCAGCTTCAAGTTCAACGCCGGAGCTTGGGCCAGAACTCCCAAGGCTCCTAGAGGCTCAAAGTTGACGGCGAGAGTCAGCGCCCAAGACCCCTGGGGGCGATTGAGTTTCCATCGGGGAGAAGCGAAGCGAACTGGCCAAGCTCTGAGGCACGATCTAGAGGCACCAGTTGTCGATCCAGGTTGACAATTGGCTCTGCCCCGCTCGAATGGCGGCGGGTGGTGTCAAAGATGTGTAGTATTGTTTTGGCACATTGAAACATTTTCACATCCGGATTCCCGTCAGCTTGGTCAGGTGGGGTTGAGGGGGTACGACCAGACATGAAGTCATCCAGCCAGGAACGTGGCACCCATGGTTCGCGCATGGGGGTATGGCCCAGAAGCGTGATAGCCACAAGATCACTGAAGACCATGAGATGAATGGAGGTGTGGCGAACTGGACCGTGATAGAGCGGGGAGAGCTCTGATAACGGACCACGGAATGCGGGTTTGGCCCTGTAAGGTACGGCGACAGGATCCGGATCGACGCGATGATGGTGGTGATGATGGGTGCCAAGGCAGGGGATGTGGTGTGTGAAGGTCTAATCCCCGGTTGAACAAAGAATCGAGACACTGACAGCCTTCGCACTGTGCCTACTTCCCCAGATGACGATAAGTCTGGTGATGAATACTGAAGACGGATGATGATGGAGGGCCTGAGAGTTGTTTCGAGCAGGCTGACAGGCAACCTCGATTTGACACACGTCGTCACACAAGGGTAAAACCCTTCCTATCATGACATTTGACAAACTGAAACGTCATGGTCTACTGATCTGCTGAAAGCGTTGAGCCCCATTGCGTAATGTCTCGAATTGAGGAGGCGTTTTGCCTAATGACATCGCACTGACGACTACCCTAGACTTTGTGGGGAGAGGTTTTCCGGATAACACTTACATCATTGCGCGAATCAGTTGACGGAAGTCAATTGACAACGTTTCTGCTATGCATGCAGAGCAGATCAAACGCCTATCAAGCCTGGGGAGATTGGTTCCAGGCGAAAGGTGCTCCGGCGTCATTAACCGGAGCTTGATCCTTGCTACCCGGACTGGCAAGGACGGGGCAGGCTACTGGAGAGGACTTTGGCTTTCTAGGGGGTGCAGTGAGAATTTGGGACATGAGGTCGATCTGGTGTTTCGGGGACGCAGCTATTGAGGAGAGAAAGCTTGTCTGTTGTCTCTCCTCCACGGGGAACCTTGCTTTTTCCTCTTGAGATGAGGTGATGATGGTTCAACCAGCGTCATGTGGTGTTTGTCTCAAACGGTCGGCAATCGGCTATGCAAGGTGTGATCACGACGCTGGAAGGCCTCAGGAACCCCCCTGGCAACGAACCAGGCACGATAAGGGCATTCTACAGAGCTTCCAAATCTGGGCACAAGTATTGGAATGGAGGATGCTCATCTCATTTGAAGCTTGGATTCCCGGGAAATAAGAAATTCTTTATTTCGGGAACGTCTTACCTGAGGACAGGGGGGTATCCCGGACATGGACAATTTGCTGGGAGGTCTCAGGATGTGTGGGTGGTTTATCACTGATTGTCAGGGGAGGTGGGGGAATTGGGTGCTGTACTTGGTACACAGCTCTTGTACGTGTCATCTCAGCGTTTACTCTCTCGATTGTGCCAATTCGGACTGCACGAATCCATCGTTGCAAAAGCCCTTCGTGTTGCCGTCTTTCTGGCCCGGCATCATCACCCCACGAGGTCTCGTGTGCCTTATCAGCAGCATCCATCGCCCAGATGCACGCTTTTTAAAATAGGGCGTCCTGCACTGCACCCCCCGTCAGTAGCCGTCGACCGGGGGCACGGCCAGAGGCCAGGCTAGGAATTGGTTCGTGATTGCGGGCTGCCATTGCCTTATCACCCCAGGCCAGGAGGCACAGTGCAGAGCTGAGCTGTGCCGTGTGCCAATATCGCTGTCAGATATGTACGGATATTGGTCTTTTTTCACGAGACCAGTCTGCCTGCATAGCTAGCAGGTGCTACAACGGTTCCTTTTGCAACTCCAGCGAATCCATCAGGCAATTCCCTTTGAACCGGCTGCATATCTGCACGTGGTCAGGCGTCCCCAGGTATTTCCCCTCAAGCTGCAGCTGAGTGGGCGAGATCTCTTGCAGTTTGGTTTGTGCATTTCCCTTGCGTAAAAAGGACCCAGCTTTGAACCATTGCACTTGTTTGATGGATACCGGCTGGCGTCTAGAGGGGGAGCCGGGGTCCCAGTCTCCAAATGCCAGTCAGCCAACACCAATCGCCACAGCACGAGCAGCCCGCTGGCGCCACAACCTGCCTCGCACTCCCAAGCGAGTTGTTGGTCCGGATAGAGTAGGAAAAACTGACAGATTAGTTTAGATGAACCCCGCTGGAGAAAGAAAGAGCTGCCAAGTCGTGGAGTTGTGCCAAGTCACGCAGACAAGAGCTTGCGTTTGACAACTGGGCACGGATGGGTTCGCTTCTCCAATCTATTGTCCCGCTTGCTGGGGGGGTTTTATCCACTATGGGACCGGCCGCCACCAAGGAAGAAGGGCTTGGGATCGAGCCCATTCCCAGATCGGAGTTATTGGTGACGACGACGACAAAGTGTCTGAGTGTCTGAGTGTCAAAAAGAAGCTGTGTTTGTGTGGTGGTAGAGCAGAACCGGTGTATCCAACCGGTCAGAGGTTCTCGAACGTTGGATCATCCTTTTCGTATCGTTGATCACTTGAGATTCGCTATCACCAACCAACCATTTTGGGGAAACCCCGAGATTCATCAGGTCCCCCAGAGACCACCACTGTGACTTGTCTCTTTACAGCTTGAAAAAAAATCATGCTCATTGCTGTGGATGATGGCGTGCGGAACGAGCCACACGGCGCCATTTTGTTACCATCGACAACAGACCGGCAGCAAGCAAAGTAACCCAACCCAACGACCCTGTGAGAACTTTTTTTTCTTTCTCACTCTGCAACGCAACACCAGAGAGCGCCTCTCAAAAGCTCACTGTGCCAGAGGAAATATACCCGAACCGAGTTTAGTCAAGCCTAAAAAAAGGGCGGCGACACCACCACACACACACCCACATCGCCCGCGGATCCACACAAAGCTTGTGCCATGGCGACAGGAAGAGGAGGGCAGACCAAAAGCCCAGGCCCCCCCCTGCTCCTCCCATGCCATCGGAAGTGGTGATGGTGTAGCAGTGCTGCCCCAATCGAAGGGGCGGGATGCCCTCCCCCAAAAGCTAACCCTCCTCTTTTACTCTGCACCAAGGCACGGCTAACCAGAACTAGGGGTGTTTAATGCCTTACTGCAACTTCAGAGCGGAAAGAGATAGAGAGAGAGAAAGAGAATATGTACCCGTGTACTTCTGGTTTCGGCAAGACATGGTGCTTCTGCTTGGTTCTGACTCGCTGCTCGAGACCTTGTCTTTGTCCCTTCATTTCCCATTTCCTGGCTCTGCCGTCTTTTCGTACCTGGATCTCGTACTTGGTACAAGGCGCTACCCTTACGAGCTAATCAATTGCTGACCCCTCCCCAGCCCATCCTCTCACTCCCTCTCTCATACCCGCGATATCTTTATTAATGAAGGCACCCTGCTCCCCATCCTCCCCCCCTCAAGGATACGAAAGCACCACCATTACTACAATTCCACTGACAACACATATTTTCTACTCTGTGTGTCTCGAGTGTATATTCATCTTCCTCTTACACTTTTCTCACCATTACTTAATTCTTGTACTCAACCGGCTTCTTTTTTGAGACCTACTCTTACAGCTTCGCACCCGCACACACACACGTTCTGCGTACAAGCTCGCAGATTGGCCCCCAAGCTCATAAGCTCAATCCTGCGATAGCACTCTCTCGCCTTGGACAACCACGACCTATTATCCGGCGATCGGCGCTTTCAGTACCTACATCTTACATGTTGCACCGCTTGTGCATCTACACCGTCAATTCCTGGAGCAGTACGAATAGGCAAGACTCGCGGAACTCATAAACCAACCTCGACCCGCACTCGCGATAGCCTCTCATCTGAGGCTCAACCCTTTTATACTCTACTCCTCCTCCTCCACATATCACAGCAATCGCTTCGATGGTCTCGTCATTAGACGTCAGACCCCACTTCTTCGCCGGGCAGAGCCGACATACACCTTCGACATCAGTATCTAGCATCAGCTCCGTTACCAGCGTCTCTACCACGCTCAATTCGTCCTCGGCCCCGACATCAAAGATGGCTTCCGCCAGCGCGCACAACTATACCATGGCTCTCCAGAAGTACATGCTCCTGTCAGAGCAACATCAGGAGCTCTGCGACCGTCTCGACCAGATCCGCCCCGAGCTCACCATCTCAACCCGCTCCCTCAACTCATCGCCCTCGACATCACCAACCCGATCCTCCGCCTCATCACTCTCCCTCCCCTCCTCGCCGAAGCGCCACTCCCGAAGCAGCGGACGACACCACTCGCGCTCGCATGCCCGCTGCAGCGGCTGGGAGGACCGCAACGAGCTGTCCACAATCCCCGACGAAGAGACCCTCTATGAGATCTCAGCTGAGGAGCAGCGCCTGTCCGAGGTCAACGAGAGCATCAAGCGCACGCTGACGGAGCTTCTCAACTGCAGCAGCGTCCGCGCCGACCGGGCATTCAGGACATGGGTGCAGACACGGCTCATGGAGACGGAAAAAGAGCTCCGTATTGGACGTCGGCGCCGAAGCTCGTAAAACGAGAACTTTCCGGCAACTCTACGCCGCCGCCGCCATCCATCATATCATCACGACATTTTTTACTAGTGGCAAAACCAGACACATGCTTTTGCCTCCCCCAATTGCACAGGGTTGCACTCAACAAAAAACAACACTGGCATAATCCTTATTAATTCTTCTTTGTATTTGCTGCATCATTGTCTACTTTTTTGCATTGGCGCAGGCGTTTTGGTTTCTGATCGGCAAACGACCTTGCCCGAGGCTTTTTTATTTTTTCTGGAACAAAGAAGGATTTTAACCTTTTGGGAAAGTTGGGCTTTCTGGGACAGAAGGCTGGGATAACTTTATTTGGCTTTCATCAAGTTTGGGAAAAAGCGTCGATTCTGGGAGGCCAGAAGGAAAAACCTCCTGTATCACTACACACATATCTCTTGTGTTCTTTTTTATCTTTTTTTTGGGTTTTGGCCGGAGTGGATTAGGGATGGGGAAACAAAGCCTGCATAGCGCGGCATCTGGGGGCATTTTCTTGGGGTATCAAGACCTTTCTTTGTGGCATTTTGCGTGGCTACTTTTAACCTTTTCGTTTACATTCTTGAGCTGCGCTGGGGCAGGGAAAATAGCGCTGCAGACGGGCAGAAGTCTATATCATGAAGATCTCCCGAGAGGGGATGGTTTGAACTTTGATGCACAACACATCTTTTAGCGATAGCGGCGTCCCCATCGCTTTGAATCAAAACGCAACTGCGATTGCATCGCACACCACCACACTATGTTTCCTCTATATCACGCAGTTTACCCCCGGGTTTCATCACCCGGTCTACGGTAATAACAAGATGATATGATGTGAAACAATGCCATCAGAGAGAAGCCGAGAAAGCAGAGAGTCAAACAACACGCGTCGCTACCCGCAATCTTGCAGTTGATCTGCCCCCCTGTCTGCTTCAAAGTTCAGCGGTTGGGGGGAGATGAAGATCATTTCGCAAAAACTGGGACCGGCCGTAACGCGCGCCGACAGCAACCTAAAGTGGTAACTAAGCGCCGGGCGCTTGAGACAGGGTCCCGTGGGCAAAAGAACGCGATTAATTAGCAGAGGAATGGGCATTCTTGCACAACGGTGTGTTGCAAGCGCTAATTGATAAGGAGGAGTTGGGTGGGTTTTCTGATGTGAGCTACTGGACCCTACCGATCACGATCGATTTTTTCCCTCTCTTAGTCTCTGTTTGGAATTGCCACCGGCTGGAACCGTCCTTCTCACACCGCAAAATTGGGTGGTGGTCCTGTTTGCCGGTTAGGATGGATAACGGCGCTCGGCCCGGGGATCGGCAGCGATAGTCTTGCAGACCGAGAAACCGGGCACACACCATCTAGCAAGCGTCGGTGAGGCTGGGGAGGAGCACTTCAAACTTGATGCTTTTGAGGGTAACCCTGCAGCAGGTTTCCAGGGCGTCGGGCGTGGGCTGTGAGTGGACGCCATGATGTGGTAGACGTGTAAGTCGCTGGACCCCGTGAGCTATGGTTACATCATTCACGATGGATGGGAGCTTTCAGCTTGGGCACATCGTGATGGGAACTAGCGCTTCAACAATCGCTGGTTGATCGACACGTCGTCAAGAGTTGAGCCGCAAGACTTGCTCCCCCGGTCTCCCGGAAGTCTGGTCTAGCGCTCCCGAAGAGTGACGCTGACCGAGATGATAGCTCAAAAATTTACCGGGAACAACACCACACACCCTCACATCGCGGGATCGCAGCCACCACAAGACCCTTTAAGCGTTATCTGCATTCAGCGCATGACTTTAACCGTCCTTGTTTCAAAATCCTGGCAGGGACAGAAACTTCCGACAACGGTCAAAAAAGAAAGGTGGCGATGATCTCTATCAGCCTCGTCCACATGGCCAAGCTTGAGACGAGGCCGCTGATAGGGCTGAGCAGAGACATCATGATGACACGTCCACGCTGCTGCGGTTCTTTGATCTGATATGACGTAGCGTGCTGGGACCGGGTCACCAGGGGTCCCGTTTTCATCGACAAAATCTCGATGGCTTCAGTATTACCTCTTTGAGTAACCAGGCTGTGCAGCTGAGGAGTGGTGTTTTGGACGTGTACGTGGCGAGTCGGACATTTTGCTCCTGGCAGAAGCTCACGAACTGGGCCAAGAGCTCTGCCAGTACCCACTCCATTTAAACTGCTGCGCTCGTTGTGATAGACAAGTTTCTCCTTGTTGCGTACGGAGTAGAAAGATCTCGAAACGTCATGACGTCCTTGAGTCTGACGTCGTGAATGGGTCTCTGGATAGGTAAGCCAAGGCTAGAGCACTAAGGACTTCCTTGTCTGTGTCTGCATAGCTTGCCAAGGTGCCATTTCTTGCAGCTGCTTAACTGGGGTGCAGAACTGGGGTCATTCTGAGGGGTTCTCAAATCAGAGACTTGTCTTTGGATGCTCGGAGAGCAAGGCGGGAGGCTAGCATTATTCGTTAATCATCCAATCAGCACAGAGACTGATCAGCGATCCTCTGCATGTAACTGTGCTGCTTGAAGTATCTTCTGTCAAGAATGATAAACTGTTGAAAGCTAGCACTGGGCTACTCTGTAGTCTCGTGGTCTTTGGAATAGGCAGCTCCCTGTGAAAGAAAGCAGGGGCTGAGCTGACACATATTCATTTGTGCCTCAAAACCATGACGAAGGGTTTGAGCGAAATACAAATCGTCATGTTCAAAGAGTCCTTTCACTGGGCAAGTCTCACGATCCACGCTAATTGGGAGCCTGTTGGACGTTGAAGGAGCGATAAGGGTGTCATGTGACCATGGAGCTTCCCAAGTTCTCAGCCACGCCTGCCTGCCACGGGCAAATGTGGAGCCTTTACCTACGCGCCACTCTTGAAGCTTCCCTCGCGACGGTGGCTCATGCCAATTCCTAGAACAACTTCAACTTCAACCGTGACTGCTTCCCATCAATCCCTTTCTCCCCCTTCTGAACAATTTGGTGTCGCGATTTTACGAAGGCAACATCTACGGGGATTTTACTAGCAGGACGCCATGTCTGTTCTCCTGGAGACGACCGCGGGCGACGTCGTGATTGATCTCTTGGTCGACCATGCGCCAAAGCTATGCGAAAAGTAAGTAATGGAATCCGCGCTTCTTTGCATCAAGTCGCTGAACTAACAGGCATTTAGTTTCCTGAAGCTTTGCAAAGTCAAGTACTACAACTTCTCACCCGTCCACTCCGTCCAAAAGAACTTCTCCTTCCAGACTGGTGATCCTCTCGGCCCTCTCTCCAAAGACTCGGACGGCGGCTCGTCAATATGGGGTCATGTATCCGGCGACCCCTCGAAACGAACGTTTCCGGCTTTCTTTCACCCCAAGCTTAAACATGTCGAGCGAGGGACGGTCAGCATGGCTACAGCTCCGCTACAATCTGATCCAGACACGCGCGTCGCGGGGTCTCAATTTATCATCACACTGGGCGAGGATACAGACTATTTGGATGGCAAAGCTGCCATCTTTGGAAAAGTGGTTGAAGGATTTGATGCGCTGGAAAAAGTGAACGAGGCGATTGTAGACGAAAAGGGCTACCCCCTCATCGACATTCGGATCAAGCATACAGTCATCTTGGACGACCCTTATCCTGACCCGCCTGGCCTTCGAGAACCGAGCTCGAGTCCACCTCCCACTGATCAACAGCTCAAAACAGTTCGCATTGCGGACGAAGCTGCTTTGCACGAGGACGACGGGGTCGACGAGGAGGAGCTGGAGAGGAGGCGACGCAACCGGGAAGCCCAAGCGCAGGCGCTCACTCTGGAAATGATGGGTGACCTGCCATTCGCGGAAGTGAAGCCTCCGGAAAATGTCTTGTTCGTCTGCAAGCTGAACCCCGTGACTGGGGACGAGGACCTTGAACTTATTTTTGGTCGGTTTGGCAAGATCTTGAGCTGCGAAGTCATTAGGGATCAAAAGACTGGCGACAGCTTGCAATACGCATTCATCGAGTATGAGGACAAGGCATCGTGCGAGGCGGCATACTTCAAAATGCAGGGAGTGTTGATTGACGACAGACGAATTCACGTCGACTTTTCACAGAGCGTGAGCAAGCTCAGTGATGTCTGGAGAAAGGACACAAACAGCAAGCGTCGAGAAAATGCTGGTCGGGGTGGCTGGGGAGGTGTCAGGGAGCTGGAAAAGCGTAGGCAATATCGCGAAGAGGGAGAAAGGAGCACTGGGCGTGACTACGGAATGGTCTACGGAGAGGAGGAGATGAAGGGTAGATTGGAACGCAATGGACCAGAGCGAAAGAGGGACGATGGGCCTCCTCCGGCACCTCGCGAGGCAGAAGCTTTAGGGCAACGACGGAGTCGAAGCCGCAGTCCGCGCCCAAGAGACCGAAGTCGGGATCGGTATCGTAAACCGAGAGACGATCGTCGAGGCGACCGACAAGACTGGGACCGCCGAGATCGAGATAGAAACCGTGACCGGGGTGATCGGGACCGAGAACGAGACCGCGATCGCAGAGACCGAGATAGAGATAGGGATCGATACGGACGGGACGACTATGACCGCAGGCCAAGAAGATGAGAAGTGTGGCAGGTGGCCAACACGGATTACAATCCATGCAACACCTACAACCGCCGGTACTCTCCAGCGTAACTCAGCCGAATACAAGCGTTTCGAGACACTCTTTTTCTGGGTGCAACAGCTAACACCAACCGACATGTGCATATCTATGGCATTACACGACTATGGAGCCCCAAGCTACCCTGGCCTATAAGTTTGAGCATTTATCTTGTTGAGAGCGAGCCTCTTGTTGAATCTGTTACGCCCATCCCAAAGTATGCGAGCACGAAATGGCTCCCGGCTGGCATGCGGTCCTTTGGCGGAACTCCTGCTACGAGCAACGGAGGACAGTCTGCGCAACTCTGCCAAAGTTCCAACTCATACTGTCTGCGTGAGCGACTTTCGTGCTGGCCGGCACATACTGGCGGGCGTAGGTCAACGGGGAGGATCTCCCTCCCGCTGTTGAGCAACCCCAGCTGTCATTCTGGACAAGATCCCCGGGCCACCCTATCTGCTTTCTGCCAGCGTCGCTTGCCAGCAGTGTTCCCCACGCATTTCTCAGCGCCTGGAGACGCTGTAACACATGACAGCTCTCTTTGTGAACGCTCAGCAGATCACAGCGCCAGCATACTTAATCCACTCTCGCCAACGGGCGACAGGGCACGTAGGCTACCACGCCACGACATGTTTGGCTTCACGTTCGGGTGCTGTATTTTGTGCGAGCGGGCATATTGTCAAGAAACTCGACCGAACCATTGTCTACGTCTGCGGATGGACCGACAAGCCATACTTTCGGCTACGCTTGCTGCTCATGATACGCCTTCAAGAACACGAGCGGGCAAAGCTCTCAATCGACACTATGCAAGGCACCCGGGGGGTGAAACCGCCATGTTGTCACCACGTTGAAAGGTTGATGTACGGCCCAGCGCATGGCGTCTTGCAGTTGAGCCTTGGGTCACCCTTACAAAGATCTGGCCTGGTCTTTCTACCCAGTCTGCCGCAGCCCGCAGAGTTTTGGTTCTCATGTTGAGTTTGGGCTGAGAGGCGAGGCGGCTGGCTTGAAAATGCAGGAGAGCAAGTCAGTGTTTCAGATCACCCTCGTTCGGCATTGGCACTGATGGATGGTGACGATTGGCCGTACCACATCCCGATACCTTTCGACACGAGCTCCGGCTTCGAGGACCGATGTCCGAGCCTGAGTATCGTTGTTTCTGAAGAATTGCATCATCATACCTTCTGGTGATACCAAGCTCCGGGGATCATATCCGCCATGTCTATGAGAGACCAAGGTCGTCGAGCTAGCTCAGCCAGCGTGGGCATCTTGGTGCATGCCGTAACACCGACACATACCATCTCGGACATGAGACCTTTCAGGCGAGACTTGTCGAGATGTGCGACCTGGGAGGCCAAAAACTGTCGCAGGGTGCTCGAGGGCTGGGGCGTGAGCTTGACTGCAAATTGAGTCGCTGACGGGAAACAACATGGCGCCAAGTAAAGCCCACGAGGCCTTGTGATATCGCCCTTTTGGAAGGCCGTTTCAGATTCTTCTCTGCATGTGCCCTCTCCTTCGGATTCGAGAGTAGAGTATTCCCCGCTCCAACTTGCCGGATCGCTACAGAACCCTCTTACCTTCATGGGCATAGCGACCATGGCGGCCCAGCTGGATGATCGTCCTGTCAGCCACCGTCCGACCTCTTCCTTGTCTTGAGGGGCGTCACAAGAGGTTCAGAATGAGCCCCTGGACACAACCCACCAATCGCGTGTATCACACACGGCGCACAACGGCAGCCCGCATTCTCGCCCGTCACACCCTTAAATGACAGCACGGTCGGCAACATTTCCCTCGGGACACTGCTTGGGCCAAATTTTCCGCCCTGGGGTCCCGCGCTCGCCCGTGTCATGTGCTGTCCGGACGTTTTGCTTCCTTGATCGAAGATCTTTGGATCTCTTGTAGAATTGCGGGGCCACAATAAGGCTTTGGGGAGATGACAAAGAGAAGGGAGCCTGGACTAGGCAAGCCCGTTTAAGACATGTCCCTACGTGGGGACATGGAGGATCGATACGAGATCGGGCTGCTTGTTGATGCGAGAGGGTTCCACTGGAACCAATTGAAACAGACTAGCCTCAAGGGAACGGTTATCTATGATCGTGGCCGTTTGTTCGCCGTACACTACGTTCAGTGGTTATTGGTCCAAGACAAGTCGTCTCAAAATGGCGTTCATTCTTCGACTTTGGGTCTCATGACTCTCAGTGCAAACTTCGACCGAATTGACAAATTAGGAGCTTGGGGATAACGCCAAGCTATGTCAGCGCCGGTTGGCGTTCTTGACAAGATCTTCTCCGATCCTCATATGCCGTTGAGCTGTTGTTTGCGCCAGATGAGCCCACCCCTTAAAGGGGAACGGCGCTGATGCTGAATTCGCACATTGGCTCTAGAAAACACGTCTCTCACTAAGGCTCGGCGTCGACAGTAGAAACAGCCCGGGGCCTGTTTTACCGTGTTCGATGCAAGGAGACATGGGTCTGGCGAGTCAAGAGATGGGAGAGTAACGCCACACGGGGCCAGAAGCAAATCAGATAGCCTCGCCTCGCAGCTTGGCGATCTGCATAAGAACATCCCATTCAGCATGTGGCGTCCGCTTACTGAACCAGTTCCTCGATCTGCCAGGGGTTCGGTGTTTTCATTAATATGCAGTTTATCGGACTCTTGCACCTATGAGAGAGTGGCCCCAGCAACATTGCTCCTGCAGCATGTTGAATGGATTGTCTCTGTTTGGCCATTATGTACCTCTCTGCCGTCGTTTCCAACCTGGACTTTTGGCAGTGTTCTATATTTACACCCACACCGAAAGCAGACCGTTTGAGTATCTGTAGCCACCGAGAGCGGAGAGTCTTCTGTTCCCCTGCGTCTCGCCTTTGAGGATGTTGAGCCACAGAGGCCCAATGGCACTGAGCACTTTCTCCATCCAGCACAGATGAAGAAAGCTTCTAATATTGTATGCAATTTCCCGTGCGACGAGTGACACGGCGATGCTCTTTCCGGGCCAAGACTGTCGACGTTTTCTGGTTTATGTGCTGCAGTTGTGCTCGGATTAATCTACAAGGACAAACAACACAACAAGAGACCCACAGTCTGCACCTGCACATGGAGTTTAGATGTTGGACACCGAAGGGAAACGAGCGAGAAAACGACCAAAGACCTGGAACAACCTGTTGGATCAACCCTCAGCCACAGACTCGTTTTTTCCCTACCATTGTTTTGTCCCTGATCATCAACTCAAATCCTTTATCTTACATGCAAGCCTCCTCGGGGCTGAAGGCCACAGTATGTTTGCACAATCGAGTTTAGGACAAGCCGTTTGTCTGTTGTCGACCTTTCTGCAGCAAAATCGTCATTGTTTCAACGTTGGAGACTACATATGTGCCGCGCACAATAACAAGGGTCAGATAAGTATTGTGGACTCCGGGTACCGGGTTTGGGGGACGGACTAGTGTATTCCCCCGGAGACTACCGCCGCTTGATCTGAACCGCATTAGACTATCGACAGGGATCATCGGCGGTTGCGTTGATTTAGGATGAGAGAAGAGCAAACTTGACGACTCACGGAAGCTCGGAAGACGCCAGATTCAACCGTTGAGACTCTCACTGTGCTGAGCTTTGACGCCCAAGAATGACTGGCTCCTCTCGCGGCAGCGCACGACCCGTTACACGTACAAGAGACTGTCTACAGCATCGTGTCACAGCCGAGACGCCATCAACGTTTACGCCGACACCCCGGCTTTTAAGCACGGGTCACTCTCCTGGACTTGCCCATGGACGAGGTTTCCAGACCTTGGATTACCGTGCTGTCTGTGACATTGTCTTATTACCCGCGAGTTTGCCTCCTCCAGCGGTGCCAAGATATTGGCGAGGCTCTGAGTAGAATGAACAACTGTTTGTTCATGCGAGGATACCGCCCTTGCTCGTCCTGAATTCCTTTCTATATTGCATGGTTTTGCGCAGAAGATCACAACCGTTTGGCAGACATAGAAGCAGGCTTTTTGGACTGAACGCTCAGTTGGGATGACGTCTCCTGCAGTTATAGATCCGACAAAGGGCTGGATACGGCAGTGCACTGTGGAGAACACGACCAGCGCCAGCCCTTCTCCAAATGCCAAATACCGTGGTAGAATAGTGATTCACGCGTATTCTGGACGGTTTACCATGCGGCTCAGCTGATCTCACCGAGAGAAAGACAGGATCACGCCGCAAACACCAGCTGGCTGGTAAGTCTCAGATGGAGCGCTTTTCTTGGGACTCGTTTCAGTTGTGAGAATGGTCTAAGACCAGCAGGCCAATCTGCACATCTGGTACGATCTGGGAAGGCCTCCATCTGATCGACATCCATCCAGATCTGGCCTTCCCCGTCTTGTGCTGGACCCCTGGGCCTGTTTGTATTTATCTCTGCCTGGCCAAGAAAGCCGGCGCCCTCATGGCGACCCTTCCATCATGCTGCAGTCACATGCGGCTTACCGAGGAGGGTGTCTTTCGCGTAACCGGGGAGGCCCCAGCCAGACAGCGCCCGTTGCTTGCTTTCCTACCCATGTAGAAGTGGGCGAGACGTTGGAAGGGCTTCACGGACACTTGACGTCTGTTGTACGAGGTGTCCCGCTTGCCATCCGCGAGAGAGGGACCGCCGGAGGTGCCTCGATCATTTCCTCTGATCCTCTGTCGTTGAGCGGACATGACACCCCCGGTGACAAAAGGCCCGTTTATTGGAGGAGCAGAAGTGGTTCAAAGCTCGGGGGAGGCAAACAAAGATACAGAGGCCAAGCTAGGACTGGTATAAGTCAGTGGTACGGGCAAAGTATAACACCATGCCACAGCTGCAGATCTTGTTGCCTCTAACTCCCTTTCTCTTTCTTTCTTGACCTTGTCGAAACTCACTTCGTCTTACTCCCCTAGTTTTTTCACATTGGGAGTTGACGAGGAGAAGCCTTTATATCACATTCCTCGACCCAACGGCTTGACAGAAAGGCGGCGGACGTTGCTTCATCTTTCACCACACACCACCCAGGGTCCTGAGAGCTCCGACGGACGAGTGCTTGCAAACTCGTGACGGCTGGAACACGGCACACGGTTGTCCCTCGGCAGCTGTGACGGAGGACTCACTAGGGATTGCTATCGGATTGATGCAAGTTGACTCGAGTCGACGATTGCTAGCCTTGATGAGGGAGTCGGAGAATCAAATTCTCTGAGCCGCTCCTTGAAGCTCTGCTTTCGCCTACCCTTTTACCCGTTGAACCTCCACCAATTCAGTAGGTATCCAATACCATGGTCACCCCAAACTACTACTCGACGGGGCGGTATGGTAGTCGGATGAACGCCTACTCGTCTTATCCGGAGCGCCGGGCCATTGCTTACCCCATTCATCCTGATACTCGAACTACCATCATGAGCGAGAGAGATGCCATCGATGATGTGACGCCCCAGAGGAAGCGGATTGCTGTCGCAGTAAGTCACCCTCTCATACTTGCCCCCCAAAATTCCCATCTCTCCCTTGGTGTTGTGTGGTGTGTGTGAGACTTACATAGTTGTGTAGCGGGCTAACAACAGATCCAGTGTGGGCGGTGTCGAAAGAGGAAGATACGGTGCAGTGGTGATACTGGCAATGGAGGGCCATGCACGAATTGCAAGAACGCTGGCTACGAGCCGTGTCAGTTTCTCAGGGTATGTATTGTCCGGAGCGAGAGATGGCTCGGCCGTTTTGTGTCGTTCTAGACTTACACTATAGTCCAGGTGGCTTCACAAGAGACACACATGAAGCATGACTCGTTCAGCTACAGCTTAGAGGCTTCTCGACAATACCAGGCACGAGGAACTTCGGTTGTCCCGTCCATTCCCACGACCACATCAACTTCTCATTACCCCGATGGTCTGCCTGTGCAGGCCAGTGAGCCGTTGATCTATCGTCCTACTACCTTTGGCTATAGCACAAAGCCCTACTACCCGCTCCCTTGGAGTAATGGATACCCAGATGACCAGGCTATCAGCTACGTGTATCAGTCGTCCTACCCTTCGGTAAACGACCCAGACTATGGCATCAACTTCCGCATGGCCTCCGGGACAGTGGGCAAGTCTAGTATCTGCGTGGACACGGAGCCCAACTACGCGTACAGCAGCGGGACTCCGTCGACGAGCCTAGTGCACCGTCCGGCGCCGGTGGCGGCCGATTCGAGCCTGACGTTCCAGAACATGGCGGCGGGCGTCAACATGGGCGACAGGGTTCTGCCCATGCCAGTGGGACGGTATACATCGATGCCTAGCTCGATAACGTCGTCGTACCGGAACGACTCCGGCAGCTCAGTCTTCAACACCAACAGCTACAGCAGCACCTATGGCAGCAGCACCAATAGCAACAGCAACAGCAACAGCAACAGCAGTAGCAGCAGCAAGTCCTCCCAGGCATCGACGTCGGGAACGTCGCCTCAGAGCCCAGGTTCCGAGCCGGCATCAAGTTACACAAGTTACGAGCCGTCCAGCATGGCCACAGCCTCGAGCCTCTCATCGAGCTTGGCCTCGAGCATGCCCTCGTACCACCACCCCATGAGCCTCGCGGCGCAGCTCACCCGGTCTAGCAACGACCTCTACTCGAACGCGGGCTCCTCGGACGCTTCGCTGTTTACATCGGCCGATCCGATGCGCGGGGCGGGCCCAGGACCCGACCTGACATACCGCTACACGGACACGACGACGGCGGCAGCTACAGCGGCCGCCACGGCGACGGCGCGGCGCGACCTGCCCAACCTCAACAGCGGCAGCATTGGGTCGGCCTCATCCTTCGCGCTGGGCCACGGCGCCACGACGTACATGCCGCATGCCCACGGCGGCCACCACTCTGCGTCGTACATGGTGCCCCATCATGGAGACGTCGGGGGCACGGGGGCCGAGGCCGCGGCGGACAGCTACCGCAAGGCAGTGGGGACACTTCGAGCTTGAAGCTTGATTCGAACAGGCGGGGGAGGGGTAATTCCTGAGCGTCTTGCTGGTCTTGCCTTGCTGGTATAGGCCGGTGCTCTCCTTTGGTGTTTGGCAGTGTGTTTCTACTCTGCATTTTCTTGGACTTGAACCTATTTCCTCTGGTTGAGGAACTACGTTGTACTTTCGACCCAATATGTCCAGGCTATCCTGTCGACGACACGCTCCCTATCTCTCTCTCTCTCTCTCTCTCTCTCTCTCTCTCTCTCTCTCTCGGTGTATTCTCTGGCATACAACAGACCTGCAAACCTATGTGGACCACGACAATCGGTACAGGTCGTGATGCAGGGGTTCACTGTGCGTCTTCTTGCCTGCTCCACGCGGGGCAGATGAACTGTTCATCGATCCTTTGGGCTTCCGAAACCCCCTTCAGCATAGGGACCTGAGTGGTGCGCGGTTAAGGTGGTGAGCACAGCGTTGACGGGGAGGCATGACGAGCGTTGGTGTTGTGCTACCATGGCGTTCTTCTTGACTCAACCTGCTCGTGTCTCTCAACCTTGAAGCAGCACCGAGAATTGTTTCTGGTTTCTGGTTTCTGGTTGTTTCTAATTCTCCTAATGTCACGTGGTGTGCAGTATTGTTTCTTTATTATGTTCTCGACGTCTCTCCAAAGGCGTCTTTGACACGGAAAGGTCGTGTTAAAGAGTACCTGGACTACACCAAGTTATTAGACGGAATGGTGTTCCGGATACACAAAGTGAAAAAGGAGGTTCTGGAATTGGATCGGTTTGGTAAGGGGTCTGTACATTTTGATGCGTTTCCTTTTGGGGGGTGAAAACCAGGAGTGGCACGGGATATGAAGAAAAACAAAATGTATGGTTGGAAACGAGAATGGGAGTAATGATTGGGGCACTGGATGAATTGAACTATCACTACGACGAGAGGTAGATAGATGTACATGAAATGCAGTATTGGTAGAGACTTGTTTTTAGTATTTGTCTGTCTGCTTGTGAAGAGTGAGGTAACAACACGTGCCAATGGACTGCACTATTCCAGCCACGTTTCTTTCAATGACAATTGACAAGGAATCCTCCCGCTCTGCTGACATGTATGGTAATTTCTGAACGAGAAGATAAATGAAGCTTCATGATCACATGGCAAGAAAACGCCCCAAAGAGGAAATGGAATCAACTCTCGAGGCCCACAGCGGGGTAAGAGGCGGTGCTACTCCGGTATAGCTTCAGGGGGCAGCTCCGCTGGGGACTCCATGCACGCGCTATAGCTACAGCGGTTTGCAGTGGGCTGACAGGCCTTGGGTCCAATCTGCATCTTGCTGATCGAGACAGCTCAGCTCCCCCCGCCTCTTCTCCGTCATTGAATAATCATCACCGTAGTTCGTGGTTTTTTACCCTCCTCCTCTTCTTTGCCGACTTGCCTGATACCTGCTCTTTAACCTTCTCGTCCCTTTGCCCTCTGCGATACATAAGCCGGCCAAGTCTTGTTTGGCGCATCACTGCACAAGATCATATCTGGCATCTGCTTCCCCGCCATACCGCAAGCGACAGCTACACTCCAGCGTCGCATTACACATTCACCGTCACCGCCCGAGTCAAGAGTCGAAACTAGAGCCACGCTACTCTCCAAGATGCAGGTGCCGCTATTTCGATTGCAATGCGGCGTCAACTCGTACGCCTGGGGAAAGAAGGGCAGCGAGTCGGCGGCTGCTCGCTTCGCTGCTGCGACCCCATCCGATGACCTCAAGATTGAGTCTGATACTCCATACGCCGAGGCAAGTCTGCCCCGCCTCTTGACTAGATAGCTTCACAACTAACGATTTGTAGCTATGGATGGGCACTCATCCCTCGAACCCGTCTCGAGACCTCAAGACTGGCCGATCTCTCCTCGAACTCGTCCAAGACAACCAAGCTCTCCTCTCCTCAACCATCACCTCCCACTACGGCCACAAGCTCCCCTTCCTTTTCAAGGTCCTCTCCATAAACAAGGCCCTCTCGATCCAGGCCCACCCGAACAAGAAGCTTGCTGAACAGCTTCATGCCCGCGACTCCAAAAACTACCCCGATGACAACCACAAGCCTGAGATGGCCATCGCCATCACCCCCTTCGAGGGCCTCTGCGGCTTCCGACCCCTGAACGAGATCGCACACTTCCTTGACTCGGTGCCGCCTCTGAGAGCTCTGGTTGGAGACGAGGCTGCTAGCGAGTTCGCTAAGATTGCTACGGGCGAGGATGAGGGTGTTAGTGACGAGAAGAAAGCTTTGTTGAAGAAGATCTTTGCTGCGCTCATGTCCTCCTCGGCCGAGGCCATTGCTGAGCAAATCCCCAAGCTCGTTGAGCAAGTGGACAAGGAAGGCTCTGACTTTGCCGGTGGTGGTGTTGCTGCTACTTCTGGTGAGAAGCTCGCCGAGCTCGTTAAGCGATGCCATGGCGAGTTTGGCGCCGATATTGGTATCTTTGTGCTCTTCTTCCTGAACTTTGTTACTCTGGAGCCCGGCGAGGCCTTGTTTTTGGTTGCTGATGACATCCACGCCTATATCTCTGGCGACATCATGGAATGCATGGCTGCTTCGGACAATGTTGTCCGAGCGGGCTTCACCCCCAAGTTCAAGGACGTCCCCACCCTTGTCGACATGTTGACCTACAACTATGCCCCAATCGAGGAGCAAAAGATGGCTCCTACGGAGTACCCCTATGCGACTCTCAACCGCCAGGGTTACAGCTCAGGCTCGGCTGTTGTGCTCTACGACCCGCCGATCGAAGAGTTCAGTGTTGTGCGCACTCTACTCCGTGGTGACGGAGCGAAGGCCACATTTGAGCCCCTCGACGGCCCCAGCATCATCATCTGTACCAGCGGCAAGGGCAAGATATCTGTTGGACCCACGAGCGCCGAAATTGCTGAGGGCTACGTGTACTTTGTGGGTGCCACTGCTGAGTGCGTGCTCGAGAGCGAGGGAGGCGAGGATGACGAATTTACGACCTTCAAGGCGTTTTGTGAGATTGATGACTCGGATAAAGAGAAGCTATGAGAAGCTTTACGAGTAGAGTTGGGGTTGGTATGCGCACATAAGCGTGAAAATTGGTGTTTACAGTTTACAGGGTCACGGAAGAACACAACGTGGATGCAGGTACATACACTTTTAATCAAAACAATTCATCCTATGGCTTGACTCCGAAGCCATTATCTGGTCTTTTGCTACTGCTTGATGGGATATGTAACATTGGTTGTGTGGTACGACATGGACGCTACTTGGTTGAGTCGTCGATATCGATTCTTTCGTTGAACGGCCACGGGTCTTTGCATGCTTGTTTCCTATCGACAAGTTAGTGTCCTGATGGATGTACAGAAGTTAAGCGCTCATACCTTGCTTCTGGTCTGTTAGGCTGCCACTTTGAACCATAGTATCTGACTCCTTTCCAGAACCATGACGTACTCGTGCTCCATGAAGCAGCCAACGCCGCCAGGCTGGCCATCTTCTTGGACCTAGGCTCCCTCAGCCGCGCATACTCTTCCAGTGCAGTTCTCACACCGCCTGTTGTGTTTGAAGTTGCATGCCTGAGAAGTGATCTAGCTAGTACAGTGGCATCCTCAATAGCGAATCCTGTTCCCTGGCCACTCGTTGGTAGCATCAGACGCGCTGCGTCTCCGATGAGGGCAGTGTTTCCCCACTGAATCTCGTCTTGCCTCCATACGCGCTGACGCAGGGGTGTACGGATGATCCGGTCTGCGGATGTGAGGAGGGCTTCGAGGGTACCGGCGTAGGGATGCATGACGTTGCGGTGTTGGCGGAGGATGTCGACTGTGGAATTGAGGGGATATTGGTTTGGAACAATGGATGTCTGCCATGGCTCTGCGTCTGATGTTGAGGTGGTAGACTTGGGGTCAATAGATGAAGAGGAAGGGGGTGAAATTTCGGGGAGGATGAGATCCCAACGTGTCTTTCCGTCGGGACAGGGACCTGTGGCGAGGAAGCCTTTGTCGAGATATATGAGATGTGAGTCGCTGAAGGGTGCTGTTGACGAAGTTGCTTTCTCTGCACTGGATACGCCATAGATGCCAGTCAGGCCCATAAAGTCGGGGAGCCATCTCGTCTCTGCAGTGTCCTTGTTCCTCTGGTTGAGGATGAACTTTCTTACAGACGAAAACCCTCCGTCGGCCCCGATTAGCAGATCTGCTATCACATTGGAACCGTCTTCAAAAGCAACGCTCATTTTCCCGTCATCGAGAGAAGTGAAGTCGGTCGCCTTCTTCCCCCAATTGACCTCTCCTCCAAGCTCGCCCACCCTCTCAACCAGCAACCTCTGCAAAGCCCACCTCTCAAAGTATACCACTCCAGTCTCGAGATCACCGCTCCACATGGCATCTCCCTGTGAGTTTAGCCTCTCACTGCCACCATCGTAGCCACAGCTCCAAGTGGTGAGAGCACCACACTCGTGGCCCTGGCTGCGGATGGAAGACTCCAGACCGAGGCGGCGAAGGGGGTAGAGGCCATTTGCGAAGAGACCTACTGTTGCGCCGGCACGGGAGTTGGTTTCTGAAGGAGAGGGTGAGGAGTCGAAGAGGATTGGGGTGAACGTTCGGCGGAGGATGGGATGGGAGAGGATTTGGAGGGCGAGGGTTGGGCCGGCGATTGCGGAGCCGATGATGGCGACTGTTTTTGGAGCGGTCATGGCCATTATGGCTATGTAAAAAGAAGAGAAACTTAATATAAGAGGATGCATCAAAGCCTGGGGCTTTAGGAACAGAGCATTGCTGGCGTGTAAGTCAAATATTTGACAATGTAGGGAGGTTGATGTTGAAGCCACACACAGAACTATAACAGGTGCTCATTCAGTAAGAATTCATGGCAAAAAGAAACGGATTCATCTAATATGGAGGTACTGCTTATATACATTCTCTCATAGTCACTTCCATTCATGTGCTCGGCGAATGTAGGAGAGTCGTTGGTTTTCGGGGTGTGAGCGCACAGGCCCAGCCCGATACGGAATACGGGGTACGGAGCTCGAGGCCGACGATCTGTTGTGGCACTAAAGGC
>JAADYS010000633.1:0-64051 GCA_012931995.1 Fusarium albosuccineum | reverse complement strand
TGTGTGACCTTAGTCACACATGAGCCAACGAGTAGCTTTGTTGGGTGTTAGCTTCCGCCCTTGCGTAACAAGCCAAGTCGAAGAGGCTTGCCTCTAGTCCCCCCGTATCAGTGCTGCAGGACGTCTTCAAGCCAGCAGGTTTGTGAACTTGGTTACGTATCTATCTCCGCGAGATGTTGAACCTCGATCTTCCTAGCCATACAAGAGATCAACGATGGGGATGGAGCAGTACATCACACCACCACTAGACAGCTACATATAACTACAGGCCATGAGCTCCGGCCGCCCAGTCAAGACGGGCCAATACGATGTGCTCCCGAGACTTCCACGAAGCTTCCCACTCTCCTCAACAAACAAAGCTACTCCGGTGAGGAGGAGGCTTATTGGACATGCCGTGAAAAACACTGGTACCTCAGCTGACCTCGAATTGGCTTCTGCATTTCAAGACCGGGATCGTCGGAGAGCCCCGGTCGCCGTGTGGTACTAAACGGTGGGCCGAGGGAAAAGTGGATATGGCTGATTTTCTAGCGTGGCTTGGGCCATTTTCCAGAACACAACTGTCTCGTGGTTCCTGGCCAGGTCTCCTCACTGACATGACGTGAGCACTTCTCGCCAGTTTTCTGGCTATACCCCTATGAATTCCGTTTCGGGCAGGCCTCTGTCGAATTGCTGATGAGAAATCGCCTAACCTCAATAACGAGGCTATTAAACCCCTGGAAAAGAACATGAGCTCTGGGGTCAATGCGTACGCATAGGCCGCGTAGCTGCTCCGTCAAAATTGCTCCGTATCATCTCATCGCGCTTTGCTTCGGGATCCAACTTCTCGATTGCCGCTCCCATCGATGTTACGTCGTGCTGGGGATGGACGTGACAGTCCCCGTTCCACGTGAAGCTCTCGCTATTTTCTTTGGCAATGACGAGACGGCCGGCCACGCCAGTCCGATGGCCGGTTCGGGTTTCAGTTAATCAGGTTTTAGTGAGTGATCTTTGCACTAGGCTAATCGGACTTGCTATGCGGTATTCCGTTTTGGCTGCACAGAGATGGTTCAAGGATTCGGTCTCTTGGCACACGCTATCTTTCACTGTTGAAGTCCATTTTGGCCATACTACGTCCTGTAGAAGCTGGATCGCGGTTTGATGGTAGCTACCTATTCTTGAGATCTACGAGCGTACGTAACTTCCGGACCCCGAGCAATGCCAGTATATCCCCACTGTAGGGTCCGCGAGTAATCTAGGTGGACATTAACTCGTCATCGTATCTCGGGGATTTCCCTCGGATGGAGTATGATCCGGGGGATATTATCATGGCGCTTCCAGCGCTAGATTTGATGAAGACTTGGGCATATGAAGCCGCAATCTATCCAGCCTCAACATATTCTCCTATATTGTCAGGAGTGTTGTATGCTGTGTGGTGGTGTTCTTGTCTATCGTCTGGTCTTCTAGCGCTACCTGGCCATTATATTGATGGTATCCTTCTGCATTCACTTTGCATTGCTGTGGCCGGCATGTAACCTCCTGGGCCTTTGATACACGGACATGATAAGTGAGACATACCACTTAAGTACCGGTCAATGTCTAGATGCGCATGATGATGCATTCCTCGCCACAACAGCAGTTTTCTCGAGAAAATCGCATACATACGATTTAAAAGCCCCGGTTTCCCCGGAAAGGTGATTTCTTTCGACAGTATCGTGCTCGTAAAAGAACAGGTTGACCTCGTGACGGATTACCTTAGTTCTCGGTCTCTGCGGTGCCACAGGGTAGGTCAGGTGATGTTATACAGTGCCAGAGCGCACAAATTTATACACACTGTGTAATAGCACTGTATACCCGCCCATCCCAGCTTGTTATGAAGAAGCTTGGGCCACCAAGGTCAAAGTAAACAAACCAAACCCCACCAGCAACACACGCGCCATCAGAGATTTGACATCATACCAAAGTCTCCCAAGACATCCCCTCAAGAGGATCGCGATTCTTTAATTGCTAAAATTGCTTGCCAAAAACCCGCATAGCATCCAAGTTTTGACCACGTACTAACAATGTCACCCCCGCGCCGTCGCTCAGCTCGGCTGGCCGGCGCTACTCCTGCCAAGGTGAGCTTGGTGATGGCATCACTAAACCGAGAGACAACCACCTGACTAACTTTTGCGCAGAGCAAAGCCGCGAAGCCTACTCTGTCGTCCGTCAGCGAACATACTGAATCCCCCCAGCGTCTCCCCCAGTTGAAGAAGAATGTTGCGCCGTCCTCACCTGCTCCTGCGCCGTCGACACCAGCCTCATCGGTGGTGAAGCCTCCTCATGACGAAATGCACCCCAGCAAGGCCCACCAGACCATGGGAGAGCCCTCATCGGCCATGAGACTGGGCTTCACGGACATCAAGGATAACAGCCGCCCCGGCATCTTGCCCGATACCCCCTCAAAGATTGGTTTACCCGCTTCTTCTTTCACCTTCCGAGTTGCGCGCGAAGCTGCCGAAACCCAACTGAGTGGTGATGCTCAACGGCTGATGGATGAGCTCCGTGAGCAGGCGGCAAAGATCAAGGCCGACCTCGTTGCCCAGCGTGAGGCGGAGGGCTCCGATACTGACGGCCACGGACGCAAAATTGCCAAGCCCAAGGGAAAATCTGGACGCTTCAGCGCGGCCCATATGGCCGAGTTCAAGAAGATGGATTCGATCGAGAACCACGCTTCGGCCTGGAGAGCTCAGCATGGACGATTCCAACCCGTGGTATCCCTCAAACGATCACCCTCCAAGGCCAATTTGGACACGACGCCCACTGGTTCCCCTGACAAGTCTGGTCTCAAGCGTTCGCCTTCTAAGGCGGAATTGGACGTTCCTACACCATCAACACCGCGTATCACACAGAGTCTGAAGCGCAAGTCATCCCGTGCCAACTTGGATGAGCTGCAGCAATCTCCATCTCCCAAGAAGTCTGCTATCCCTGCACCAAGAAATGCCCAGTTGTTCCCCAATGTTCAACAGCGTGTTCCTTCAAAGAGGTTCAAGCAGCGGATGGAGGATGACGCATCAGCCGGTAGACCTGTCTCGCGCGACGGAACCTCAATTCCTCGACCCAAGTCCAGCGGAAATGACTCGATTAAACCACCTCCTTCAAGCTCTAGCTTTTCTCGTCTCCTGAGCCCGACTAAGTCTTCCCTTGCTCACACGGGCAAGCCAACAATAACCCTGGTCAAGTCTCCCTCCAAGCTTGACTTCAAGACTCTTGTCAAGTCGGCCAGTACTCAAACCCTCACCTCCCCAGGAAAATCGACCACTCCTCGAGCCCGCGTTATTAGCCCAGGCCGTTTTGAGAGAGTCAAGTCTATCTTGCGGGGGCACAGGACAGCTTCCGGCAACGTCCAGACTGCGATCCCGCTACCAATGATCTCTCAAACTCCCGCCCCTCCGAAGGCCGACAAGGATAAGGCCTTGCCACCTGTTCCGCTGACTACTCCTCGACGGAAGGTGACGAAGCGTGTCGCTTTCACCCCCGAGGTCACTCGCATTGCTGCCGAGCAGAATTCCCCTTCACCTCAGAAGTCTTCGCTTAAGGCCCAGTCGACGCGTAACCTAGCAGATGAACAGTTCCAAGGCCTCGACGGAATGCTAGCTAAGGCAGACTCGGGCGATGTAGTATACCCCGATCTTTCCGGTTTCCGCCCTCTACCTGAGCCTCCCACCAAGCCCAAAGGTCTCATGCCCTCCTCCGTCCCCGGAAAATTCACATTCCGCAGTGACCACACCATCGAGTTCGGAGATGCCCCTACGGCTGGTTTTGGAGCTTCACCAGGTCAGTCGAGTGTCCGCCACGTCCGCCAGTCTATCAAGCCAGGAACCGAAATGCCTGGTAGCTTCCCTGCTCCCACTTCCCCAACATCCCATCCCAACAAGGAGAACAACGACGCTGGCCCCAACAAGATCCTGTTTGGGGCTCCTCATGGGATGTCCAACAAGAAGCGACACCGAGCTAGCTGGGATGAGGAAGAGGCCGAAGAGAAGGATGCGGAACGCACAGCCAAGAAGCGCAAGAACGAGCACGTCCCCGAGGGCGAAGCGCTCCTCGCTCCTCGATTGGTTAGTAGCACTCCCAGTGCTAAGAAGCTCAAGGTTGGCAGCGCAGTTCTACGAACCCCTGGCTCGGCTAGCCCGACCAAGAAGCGTTCTGTGTTGAGCTTGAGTCGGCTCAACATGCTCGCTCGTCCCAAGAACCGCGCCTAGGCCTGTTCTTTTCTATATACAGCGAAGCAACACCAAGGCTGGCAGTTGATTGGAGCTGCCTCCCCTTTCAGCAATTGTACAGTATAACGCCCGCGCGTCTACGACTCCGGGGTTTGGCTTAATGCAGCTTTGAGTGGCTGTTGATGTTGACAGCCTTGGCTATTGATATCTTGGTCAACAAGTCTGCTGGCTGAAGCCTTGAATGGTAGCCACGCGGAAGTGAGTAACGAACCACGGCTTTGTTCAGCTGGAGTTTTGAGATTGTTTTTTTTCCCCAGGCTGAGAGGTCTGCATAGTTGATTGTATGGAACCTGGGAGCGACAGGATTGATTCACTTGCTTGTTTTTTTCGGTACACGGTAACGGATTTGGGTCAGGTCAAGGTTTTCAGGGGCGTTTACGGCAACCCGGACGAGGCTGTCAGATTAAAATCAGATGAATGAGTTCATCGTGTAGTTTGATTGTAAAGATTGATTATTCAGGGCTGAGTCTTGTGCCCTTGCGACGATGGTGAATATGCTCTGTTGTACTTGCCTCATGGATTGATCCACGCTCTTTCCCTCGTGTCTTCCCACAAGCCACAGTTATGTTTCCCTCAAGGTCCCTCTAGGAGACTTCCACATCACTCTTCACCCTCAATCAATTCTTCTTATCCATCACCTTTTACACCATCGTTAGGATGCCAACCACGAGCAAGATAGACCGACCATAAGGCCTGGACAATGCCGTCAGCTAGCCAAGCCAACATTTTCACCTGCACGTTCTGCTTCCATCTCTCCAACGGCCCACCTCATGTCATTGGTCGCTCAGCGCGTCTCGCCTGCTCGCCATGTTACGCAGCCCTTCTCGATCTCGCCATCTGCTGGGTCTGCGGAGAGCTCATATACCGAGGAGATGAATGTGTTAGCTTCGGATGGTGCTTCTGGCATCGGGCATGTTACGGGTGCCTGCTGTGCGGGAGCAGGGCTATATGTCGAGGAGTGTCGGTGCAGGCGTTGTTTTAGGATGACGGGACAACAGAAGGGGGCACGATAGGAACTGGGGGAGCGAAGAGCAGTAGATGCGGAGGGAAGGAGGTTTACGAGGTACCGCTTTGTGCCGCTTGTGTCGTCGAATCCGAGGTTGATGGAGTGAGGGAGGAGAGCGTGATAGTGCAGACAGGATTGAGGAGAGTCGAGAGAGTGGACGGCGGCTTGACGAGGAGAAGATGGGAGGCGAAAGAGGGCGAGAAGAGAGGGCTGACGGTGAGTACATTGGGTTATTCTGGGTATTGGCCACATGCTGACGGCGATATATCGCAGTCTTCTACTATACGGGCACCGTCACACAAGAGCAGCGGAGATGGAACTGGCGGCGAAGAAGCCAAAGCTTGCAATACTGCGACCAAGCCAACAGACCCCTCGGAGTCAGTCATCTGGGTGGACATCTTCGATCCTATAAACGGCCCATCTTTCAAACCGAGTCCCCTAAAACCCATTCCGTTGTTCATGCAACGACCGCCGAACCCAGCGCTCGTTGCTCAACGCCAACCACATCCTGCTGATGCTCATCTCCAGACTCCCCCGCCTCTGAGCAAACCGGCCTCGGCGCCGTACTCAATTTACCCACCAGCTCCGCCGGTGAAGAGCTTGAGATTAGGCACACATAACACGAGTCACCCTGCTGTTCCCATTCCCGCGGGCCCAGAATCTCGATCACCAACTCCATCTCGTGGACATGATGCCCGTTTACCTCCTGCGCCACCATCCGAATACATCACTAACACGGGGCCGCTAGATCTGCGACACAAGCAAGCTTTCACCTTGGTCAAAGAGGAACCCCTGAAACGGCCTTCGTCAAGACTTGTACCGTCTCGCCGACGTTCAGACGCCAACTCGTCGGCCTACCGCACACCTCCCGAGTACCCCGATCAGGTGATGCGAATACCATATCCGCTGCCTCTGTCGACCGTCCGGGCCGCCAGCCCCTTACCCTCGCAGCTCACGTCGCACTCACAAGGGATTGCGAACGTTGCACCACAATCGTCGGAATACCTAGAGCGGTACCAGCCAGTGACGGCGGCGGTGCGAACGACGGAGGCGAGAAGACTGAGAAGGGTCACTGCGAGCTTGAGCGAGGAGAATAGTGGAAGGGGGAGGTCAGAGCAGACGTGGAGTGACGATGCGGGCGATTGGGGAAGGGTTGGAGCAGAGCTGAGACGTTTCTTTACAAGACGATGAGATGACGATGGGTGTACTATTACGAACAAGACCTAAGTATAAGCCTGCTGCTGTATCACTAGAAACGAACGAGTTAGAATGAAGTCGAAGGAATAGTTTTGCGATGTTAGAGTATCCGATGGCATTGTAAGCTCGCCCTGCAAGCGCTTGAGAGACACTCGGAAGCGTCTCTGTCTAATAAGTCTGTGCAGTGCTAGCTGGCAAGTGACAAGTTGACGGCCTCGTGTCTGCCAGTCGAGTCGTCTGAAAGCCACGCCGTCGTGTTAGTACAGTAGATCGGTGTCGGGAGTGGATGACCGAGGCCGCATGGAGGAAGCCGAGGTCGGTTAATAGCCGGCTTGGTAGTGCTTGGCTCAATTGGAACTGACTAAGCCCCGGAATGGTTTGTCTAAAGCTCCGAGACCACGAGAAGGAGCTGGAAAGCAGCGTGATGGTGGTGCAATTGGGCACCCGAGTCTGGTGCTTTTGGTGATTGGTCCCGAGAACCAATACAAACAACACGCACGACTCGGGGAAAAGGCAATTCAGTCAGGGCAGCAGCATCATTACGTAGGCCAGAGGTGCTGCAACCAGCCTAGTGACGTTGGAGGTTGGAGGTTGGAGGGAGGATGGAGGTTCCCACGCCCACAGTGAGCCCTAGCTCTGGAAGCGCTAGGCTCTGGCGGGGTAATCGGAGGGTTCCATCACGCTCGGAAGTTGGACAGTTACTTGCCTTGACAAAACTCTGCTGGGAAGGCGTGCTGTACCTGTTTTGACTTTGTTGCGAGCTGAGTGAGAAATACCTAATCAGGGCAGGGCAGGGGAGGCAATGGCACCTCGTATCCCATGCTGTTGGCAGAGAAGAATGCTGAATGGCTGAAGCTCATGGCACAGTCACAGCTCAACTGCGGGGAGATTTCCATGGCAGCCCTCAATGCATGTTTGCTAGCGCAGCAGGCAAGCTCCTTCCAAGGGCGTCTCCGCATTCATGTTCATGCCCTAACAGATCATGGTAAATTTTCCACAAAAAAATCACAACAATTTGTTAAGCGAGACGGGCCACTCTAGCGCGTGCGTCACAGAGTCGGCCAGTGTGCCGTCCCACTCGGAAGCCAGACCCAAGAGAGCCCAGTCCATGCAACGAGCCAGTCATTGAGAGCCGTGGGTTTCTTTCTGTCTGTTATTTGTGAGGAAAAAACAGAGTAAGAGTAAAAAAAGGGCAGAAAAATAAAAGAGGGCCGGGAATTTCTTTCAACCGCACGCGGGCTGAGAAAGGCACCTCGAACCCAACCAACTAAACCCAAGGTCACAAGTTCCACTACCACCAAAGAAAAAAAAAAAACACCAGCAGGACCAAATCTTTCCTGCCCCTCCCCCCTCCAGCACAGCTCGCTCTTACAAGGTCATGCGACCGTAACTACCTCTTGTCGCCCTCAAGATCTGATTTACGCCCCGGACGGAAGGCGATAAGCCCAAGGCGACGACAAAGATGTCGGTTGTCACAAAGGTACGTTCTTCTCGAGTCTGTCTACCTGCTGTGCTTGTTATTTGTTGTTTTGGGGGATTTCTACTGTGCTGCTGTTGCAGCAATTCCCTGTATTTTGCCTTTGGCTGGGCCATTTTGCGTGTAGGGCCTCACGCCCTGCCCTGTCCCTCGATGCCCTCAGCTCTTGCCCTTTGCCGTTGGCTCAACAGCATCGTCACCAAGACCGCTATGCGACTCTACTGTCCTTGATCCCGGTCTCTATTGCCTCATCATCATCTTCCGCGAACCGACCTGGGCGTCTGCCCTCGCCGTCGACCCGAAACCAGCCCCTCATTCCCGTCCTTCGTCATCGCCCGTCAGGTTGTTTGCCCCAACTCAACGCGACGACGACGAGCACCTCCCATTACCAGACAATCACCCTCCTCGCAGCGCTTGTTAATTCTTGACTACGCCTTCAATCATGCTAACTCATTTCCCAGAACCCTTTTGCCTACCTCGGTACGATTTAACCCCTCCCTCTTGGTCCATCCCCGCGGGAAACGCAGCCCTCGTTCGGTCGACTCCTTCCGACGCTGCCCAACGCATCCCAAATTACTCGTGCTGACCTATCGACCTCAATCCAGGCAATGACAGCGACGGCGAGGAGAAGCCCGTTGTCCCTGTCAAGACTGTCGACAAGAACACCCCTCGCACTTCCAAGCGCAATGTCGAGCCCCAGGCTCCCGTAAGGGCCGGTGGTGCTGGCGGCAACCGCCGTGGTCCTGGTGGCAACGAGGGTGGTTAGTTATTCCCGATCTCGTTTCCTCTGCAAGTTCTCGCATTACTGACTCGTTTCGTGGCAGCCTTCCGGGATCGTGGTGCTGGCAGCGATAGGAACCACGGCCGATCCACTGAGGAGACTCCCCGCTCTGGCGCCCGAGGCGGTGCTGGTGCCCGTGTCCGTGGTGGTGAGTATTATGAAAACCCGTCTCACTATCGTTTCAAACTCAAACTCACGCTCTATAGGACGTGGCGCCCGACACTCCCGTGACCGCGATGACCGACACACCAGCCGCACGATTACCCATGGGTATGCTTTCCTCTAGGTCCTCATTATTCGCTAGATATGCTAACGACAAGTCTATAGCGGCAGCGATAAGCAGGCTGCCCAGTCCTGGGGCGCTACCGAGGGCACTGCTGAGCTTAAGGACGAGCAGGCCGGTGACGCCATTGCCCAGTCTGAGCAGAAGGACGCTCTGGCCGAGGATGCCGCTGCTGAGGCGGCTGCCGAGGAGGAGGCTGAGAAGCAGGTCTCTTACACCGACTACATCGCTCAGCAGGCCGAGAAGAAGGCCGCTCTCGATGCCGGCCTTAAGGTCCGCGAGGCCAACGAGGGCAGCAAGCTCGACAAGAAGTGGGCCAACGCCAAGCCCCTCGAGAACGAGGAGGAGGAGTACTTTGCTGGCTCCGGCGGCAAGGCCCAGCGCCAGCGTGAGCGCAAGGTCAAGCAGACCATCGACTTCGACCCTCGCTTCGTCGAGCCTGAGCGCACCCGAGGTGGTGGCCGCGGCGGTCGAGGCGGCCGTGGAGGCCGTGGTGGCGAGCGTGGTGGTGGTGACCGTGGCCGTGGAGGCAACTTCCGCGGCGGTCGTGGTGGCCGCGAGGGCAACGCTCAAATCAACACCAGCGACCAGTCGGCTTTCCCCAGCCTCGGCGGCAACTAGACGCTTGCCCAGCCCTCGTACATCAGAGAGCTTCATAAATCCCTTGCATGTCGAATAGCAGCAGCACATGGGTCAACGTTGTGTGATACCTCGTCTCCCCGGGTACAAAAGGGGTTGAAGGGAACTATATGCGTTGTTTGAAAGGTTGAAAAAGTTGACCATTGGTACCGTGGCCGGATTGGCGTCCCCTCTGGGCAAAAGTGCGTGATATCTCTACACTATCTCGGCTGTACCCCAGGAATTTTTCTCCCTCTAGGTCTTCTCAAGGTTTTTGGTACAAAATTCAGTTGAAATGCGCTTCATGACCGTTACGTTTTTACACGTGTATGGACCAGGGGAGTCTTATAAGTGAAGATATAAGTGAAAACAGATACTCGAGAACAATTGCATACACGCCGTCTGGCTCTCCATTTCTCTCCAGGCTCCCGTTAGAATGGTAAGAGACATTCAAGATTGGACTTTTACGAAGGCAGTGTCTTGTTCCGGGGTAAATTCCAAATTGTAGCCGCATGATTGCTTCTCGGCGATGCTTCCAGGCCCATTCAGTACCCCTAGTTGAACCAGTGTTCTCGAATCTATATGCGATAGTATTAATTGCTTGGCAATTATCCTACAGCCGAGTTACAAAGGCCTATGCATGCATTCTGCAGTCACGAGACGAGTTTTCTTTGTCCTATGCCCGGGCGACTTCCCCTGAGCGGCGCAAGACGGCGCCCAGCTTTCCCAGCGCTGATTAAACTGGTCTGAACAACACCAAGACAGAGGTGTTCGGAACAGTGTTCTGCGCTGCCACCAGTGTTCATTCACCAATACCGTTGTTCATTCTGGTGGAGGAGGATAGTGAATGTGACGAGAGTGAAGCCTGGAATCCATCTTCCAAGTATAAAAACCGGCGTATCTTATCCTATTTCTTCTTCTCTTCTTACCTGTCTTCAATACTCCTCAGCCAGGGTACATCTCTCACACACCCTGCCTCACAACCCTAACCCCCTACACCAGCCAACATGGACGCAACTAACCCCAGCACCCTTTCCTCCCGTCTCCGCCTCCGTCGTCAGCGCATCTCACAGCGCTTGACCCTCCTCCGGATACGCGTTCACCTCTTCTTCCACCGAGAGTCCTCCATCCACTTCGGTCCCGTCCACAAGATGGGGGAGCGAGACTCGGATAGCGACCCCCTGGATGATGTCCTGAAGGACTTTTACAGACAGCAAGCCCAGGAGGAGACTGCTGAAGACAGGACGGCAGAAGGTAGGATCATGCCGTGGATAGTCGTCACGAGGCCCAACCAGGAGAAGGGCCGCGCCGTCTTCACGGGGCAGCGCTGATAGTTGCGGAAGAGGTGAGCTGGGAATCAAAACTGACTGGATCCAGGACTGAAGGCCCTGCATCCGAAAAAGAAAAAGACAAAGAAGAAAAAAAAAGGAAGCGGATACGGAGAAGCAATGGAGTTGGTTTATGGTCAAGTTTGGGTAGATACATTGACTGTTAGATGCACAAAGTGATTTGATATCGTTTTCATCAAAAGTAAGAACTATTCCCTGACAAACCCAAGCCCCCAACATGCCGTAAGAAAAGTACAACGCAGAGCGGGGTACGGATGCTTTTTCATTTCTTCATGATACTAATAAACAAGAGAAATCAAAAACAAAAAAAATTCTATGCCCGCCTTGAAAATGTTTGAGATGCGTCCATGCCGAGAGAAGCGACTAACAGGACAGCGTTGAAGATAGCCATCATATAGAATGGTGCTCCGTTGGAGAGCGTATCAAACAAGAGGCCTCCCAGTTTTGTAAGTAGTAGGATGGCAACGCCACCGCAGAGAGAGTAGACACCCGCGATGGATCCCTTGAGACGGATGCGTGACGCCGCATCCTGGTCAGTCGTGATGCTCATGAGAGGCCGGCTCTCATCATCTGTGGACTCGTGCTCATCTGGCTGGAGTAGGGCTTCGCGGCGCGCCGTTCGGGGTAGTTCCACGGCGAGGACACCGCGGCCGAGGGAGCCGAGACTGCAGACGATGGCGCCGATCTGGCTGATACCAAGGAGGGAGACGACAAAGAAGATTGCAGGACTGCCACCTCGGCCGTCTACATTCTTGATCTCTGGACTAGAGAGCTGCGGCAGGAGAGCGTAGCCCACTATTCCAAAGACGGTCGAAACCACTATTGGGTAGTTGATGCGACCAGTTCGGCTAGCGAGGTATCCAAAGATGGGTGCACAGATGAGGCCCATCAGCTGCGCTACCCCTGTGAGGATGGAGGAGAGCACGTAGGCAGCCCGGCATTCCTCCTTGAGCTCAGGAGATGAATCATGCGGCGAGCCCTTGCAGAAGCCGTTGCTGATGAAGAAGGTGTTGACAAAGAGAGGGATGAAGAGAGAAATAGCAACGCTTGATGCCCGAGCGACGAAACCGCCAAGATATCCCAGGCCGATCCTCGAGTCGGTAAATCCGAGAAAGACCGAATCCTTCATGAGGTGTAGATAGGGCACGATTTTCTACTTGATGTTAGCAAAAGTAGCCTCGGCTAAATAATGCGATGCACTCACTCGTCGCTGGTGACCGTCCGGGCCGGACCTGGAGCCCGAGTCGTGCTCGTGTTTCAGGCCGAAGAGCACGCCCCAGCCTTTGCCTTCTTCGCCTTTGATGTTGCGCAAGCCAAAAGCGACAAAGATAGCTACAGCGAATGCGACGACGGCGACAACGTAGAAGCTATAAGTTACAGCATCGGCGGGTGTAACGTCCTTCTTCTCGCCGAAGCGCGCGGGCAGAGGGAGGAACAAGACCAATGCCACCAGAGCACCACATCCAGTGAAAAGTCCCACGAATCCCGCCAGCTTTGAAGGTCTTCCTGCCTTGTCGTTGTCATCGGTCGAGTTCCGTTCGGTGGAAGCAGACCGCGTGTATCGCTCGGGGGTAATTGTCGCTTCGGACTCGACGGAAAAGGAAACGCTGCTGCGCCCGGTATGAAGGGCCTTGAGCCTGGCCTGGGCCTCATCTTCTTCGTCGGGGCTGTCATCTGTCAGGGAAGGCAAGATTGCGGTCACCATGGTAGCCCTGTAAAAGGTCAGCATCTCGTCGATTGAACCTGGATAACTTCGGACTTACGCTGCCGAGGCGCCGACTGCGAACAGGACGCGCGCCAGTAGCAATTGCGGATATACCGCGCGCGCCTGGACGAACAAGGCCAGCGAAACACCGATAATGGCGTATCCAATGACGGCGACCCATCTCACACCGAGGCGATCCGATACAAGACCCCATCCTGGGCAGGCCACGAGAGCAACGAGCTCATCCGCGAAACCTAGGGTTCCAACAACATCGCCGACTCCCTCCTTCTGCCCAATCAAGTCGGTAATAACAAATGATACGGAACTATTCAAGAAGACGAGAAACGAGATGGAGAAAAGCGAGATGCCGAGCAGGTACGTCAGCGCCTGTAGGGGCGTCGTCGACGGCGCAAAAGGGAGGTATCGCAACAGGGACGGCATGGCGGGGCAGACGCGGTTGCGCGGATACGGAGAGACTCGGTAGAAGACGGTTTAGTGAAGAGAGAAGAGCTATGGTTTTGGAAAGGAGATATCAAGAAAAGGTCGAATGATAGAATTATCACATCGCGATGCCGATGGGACTCGGGCACGGGAATGTTGACGTAGTTGGTCTGTCTAAGCTAGGAAGAAACGGCAGTAAATAACTGAGATTGGATTGCGCGGGCCGGAGAGCTCGCGCGAGCTGACACTGAAGCTCGGATGTCGGGAATGACGGCGGCATTACATAAGCCTCGAAGCCCGATATCGCTGCTAACCAGCTATCAGGATGGGTGCAATCATGTAAAAGACATCCGATTGTCACGTATATAACAAATATCCCATATTTGTGTCTTGTTGTGTGTCTATCAGGGTTCGTAAGTGAGAAGTGCAACCTGGCAAAAATGTTGCACTATCATCTCGTCGATTGGTCCATCTTCCACAGCCCAGTTACAGGTAGAGAGCAAGTGAATATATATCTAGTAACTTCACATCCCACGTTCCTCATCTCCGCGGCTGCATTCAAGCTTTGCTAACGCTGCGTCATCAACACAAACTAACCCAGACTCCATACCCGTGCCCTAACTCCAAGAAACCCACGACCCATCCAGCTTCATACCCTGGCAGAGCAAACACCCTGTGGAACTAACAGTTTACCATGCCCAGAGTACCTTGTGGTGAAGAGTCCTTGCACCCAGACGCTCAAATTCAAAAGGCGTGATCCACGAGTCGTTGGTCGACAGCTTGGCAAACACGCTGGCGCCCTTCCAAGTAACCACCTGCTCGTCCATGTCTCTTGCGCTGCGACTCACCAGGATTCGGTCATAGAGGTCCGGCCGTCGGGCCTTGATCTTCTCTTCCAGAACCACAGTGAAGTGAGGAATCTTGGCGCCGCCGCCAATGACCATGATACTTCCCAGCAGATCTCGCAGCTTCTTCTCGTCACCCTTGGCGGCATTCTGGATACTTGTAAGGATGGCAATGTCGAGCGGTGCCACAGGTAGCACAGCATCCCGTTCGGCAGCCATAGACTTGGCGGTTCTAGCTGCAGCATCAACAAACATGCCGGCCGGTGGTTGTGCGCCCTGTCCAGGAATAGGGGTTCCCGCGGCGCGGGTGCCGTTTGGCGCCGGGCTTCCTCCATTTACGCCATCCTTGTCCTTGCCTGAAAAGACAAATGCGGGAGGAGGAATTGGAGTGCTAGCTCCCTCGGGTGCGGGTGAGCCAGCATGAGAACCCATGGGGGTTCCGTTCGCAACACTGTCCTTGCCGAGGAAGTTGAACTGCGCCTTCTCCTTACTGGGCGTCGACACCTCGGGCTGCGACTGCGAGAAACCATTCGCGTTTGACGTGATGGATGGCTGGACAAGTGCCAGGATTGCGAGCTGGGCGGCAGATGATGGATCGTCAGGGATATCCACGTCGTAGGCGTTGTAGGATCGGTCCACCAGCTTTCGTCGGCCTCGAAGTTTAGCGCTGTTGTCGAAGATGGTGGGATCGTACACTCCCATGGGCGCGAGAATAACCTCGTCATAGGTCTTGAACTGGTATTTCCGGGTTGGTTGATTGGGCGCTCGAACGTGAAACTGGTAGAGCTGGACAGAGATGTCTGCCTGTGACATGGTGCAGTGCTTGATCTTGAGTTCCTCGGCCAACAGGAAATCGTATCGTCGTCGCAGATTCATATCCTGGTAAGGGAAGTTATCGTAGAGCATCATCTTCAAAAATGTGTCGGTGATGTCATATCCTCCGTACTTGAGATTGATTCTCGAGTCCTCGATGCAAAGGCCATCTTCCACGCAAGTAATGGATGTCTTTTGAGCTCCCACGTCAACCACACAAGCCTGTGTGTACCCAGCACCAAACGTTGCAGCCAAACTTTCTTGGACGAAACATATCCTATTGAACTCAAACCAGGTCATGCAGGATCGAAGCACTTGCTCGACGTATCGTTTGTCGTAGAGGTCGGGAATAACAAATACGCAGCTATACTGTTGCCACTCGCTGTTTGTTTTCAAGCCTAGCTCTTGCCTCAAGGCCTTGTCGAGTAAAGTCTCAAAATCGTCGTAAAGATGCTCCTGGCTCGTGTATCCGTCCTCGTTCCAGCATCCGTGCTGAATCGGCCACCAAAGCTTGAACTTGGGATTTGAATCATCAGGAACGCGCTCCGCCTGGTTTCCAATGAAGCATGATGCTAGGGATTCTGGGTCCTCGAGAGTTTCGATATCGGTCCATTCGATCTCAAGAGGGTCGTTGTGCTTCTGGATGACCTCAGGTTCCGTACGGCGATTGAAAGTTTGCACGAGCTCCTTGGAGTTAGGAAGGACCTTGCGCTTGTTGGCACGCATTTCGACCTTGAGGTCATTGCACATCTTCTGATACTTCTTTGTCCATTCCTCCCCGTATTGCTGGTCTGTAGTCTTGGCCTCGAATTGCCGTCGCGGAAGGGCTTCATACATCTCGGATTCGGTCTGCGGGAACTTGGTGGCCAAAGTCATGGGAATTGTTCTAGGGAGCGCATCACTAGCAAAGCCTATCCGCAGGTTTTGACTGCCAGGGTGAATCACAATGACCCTCGAGGGGTCCATGCCGGCGGAGGGCGTCGTGGCGCCATCTTCCTCGGCCAACTCTGCGACAGGAAGAGGCAACTCGCCATTAGCGGTCTTGGACAGGGCGCGATCGCGGTCCCGGGCACTCTGTACTAGTCGGTCGCGGGTTGCGTCGCTTTGGAGACGGAGAGCGAGAACCTGGTCATCGCGCTTCATGTAATCGCTAACGCGGTATCAGCATAGTATCGATGGGTAGCGGGAAGGAATTGATGTACGTGTAGTAGTTCTTCTGGTTGATGGCGCTAACATCAGGCCAGGTTGTCAGTTTCATACCATTGTCAGTCCTCTCCAGGCCTGCAAATAAAATCGTCAGCATCGACGTCTCGAGGAACAGCCGGATTGATCAACAAATCCGACAAGCAATAAACCATACCTTCCCGGAGGAGGACCCTCTCGCTGACTTTGCCGACCATGGTAGCGACTTGACCTTTGCTGAAGTTGTGGCGACAACTGGCTAAGGCGAGCTCACATGAATGTTAGGGGATGGAGAAGCGAAAGCTGCTCTCGCCTTGAAGCTCGACCTGGAAAACTCCAGGAGCGCAATCGTCCACGACCGTGATCGCGGACGTGCAGCTTGTGCCGATTAGGATTAGCGCAATATTGACACCCGGCTTCTTAAATAATCCGGTGCCCGAATTAGCCCCTTGCTCCCGCTGTGGAGACAGCACACCTCTGTCGTCTAGAACCTCGTCGTCAACCACCAATACGAAAGCCCTGGCACTAGAGGTGGCTCGGAGAGGCTGCTGCAGAAGCTCACGAGACTTCCTCTGATGTATATCTGAACGGATTTTTCCGCCTGCGATACTTCCATCTTCAAGGCCTCTTACTGAAGATTGGCCTCTAGAGACCAATGGCCTGTCTTGCAATTGGAATCTGAGGCTCATGGCGCATCATGTCTCCCCACTAGCAGTCGGGCAGCTTACCAATCTGGGCACAGCTGCAACTACTAGACCAATTCATCGTGCTTTTTCTTCATCGCCATGTCGTTCATTGGCTCTGAGCTCCGAATACACGGCTTCTCCTGGCGCCATCCCCGTCAGGTGGCGGGGATGTGGGAGGGCTCGGCTTTGTGGCACTAAACAGGACCAGACGATACGCAGCTTGCACGCTGGCTGAATTCCTTGGAAGGATAGGGCTGGAATAAAACCCCGTGTCCTGTCGCTACTCGTGACTTTTTACCTCGTCAATTGGGCATTGATTTGTCTCTATACCCAGCTATTTTCACGTCGACACTAGGGAATGCCATGATGGAGTCGCATGTGACGATCATAGAGCCAAGCTCAAATTTGTCGGCTTCGTCGACAGATCAGCCAGAACCTCTCATTAGCTTACGACCGTCGTCGTGGTCAGGGCCCGTTCTACTAGCAGCATTCCTTGGTTATGTCGCCCTCTGTTCCCTATCTCGATTCTGGAGGATCAACTCGATGCAATCTCGATATGGCTTCCACGATCGAACGTCTCTGGGTCGAATGACGAACCAACAAGCCCAAGAGATTGTCAAGAGCATTGCCCAACTTGAGTTCCCTCTCTTCTACGATCTGTCTATTAGATTGGCCTTGTTTGAGGTACGCCGGAATATCGTAGTGCGATTTTAAGTTGGATACTAACGTTCTTAAATAGACTTACGCTGTTAAGAACATCGCCAAGCTCCTTGTTGCTGCCAGCGATCTAAACATTCGCGAGAAGGCCCCAAAGAGGTATAGTGGTCTGCCTTTAATACTCTCATATTTCTCGCTAACTATGGTAGATATGCGGACACGGAGATAGTCTATTGCTGGTACTGTCGACTATTGTATCTGGCCGTTCTTGAACTAAGAGCTGACTCTCTACAGCTTTGCAGCTTATTCGCCCACCTCGACTGGTCTCCACAAAGCCGTAGCGCGGATGAACTACCTTCATGCTCCTTACATTAAAAGCGGCAAGATCCTCCAGGAAGATCTACTCTATGTTCTTTACGCATCCATGGCTGAGCCCGTCCGATTTCTAGCCCAGTACGAATGGCGCAACCTCACAGATATGGAGGTGGCAGCTTTGGCAACTATGTGGAAGTACGTTGGTGACATGATGGAGATTGACTACAAAACATTGCTCCAGAAAGAGGAGTGGGTGGATGGCCTCGAGTTCTTTGAGGATGTGTCGCGCTGGGGAGAGAACTACGAAGACGAGAATCTGCGTCCGTTGCAGGAGGTTCGTGACCTAGGCCAGGTCTTGATGGACTTGCTGCTGCAGTCACATCCCAAGATTGCCAGTCCACTTGCACATCCGGCAGCTTGTGTTCTCATGGGTCCCAGATTGAGACGAGCATTCGGGTAAGTAAAGGTTTCTCTGTTACTCGAGAGTAATAGCATACCGCTCGAGTTCACTACATACTTACGATTATGCAGCTTCCCAGAGCCTGGCCTCGGCATCACGGTCCTAACGTATAGCTTACTGCTCGTCCGGAAACTCGCCGTTCGATACCTCTGTCTCCCTCGAATTATTCCTACGGAGTATATCTCCCAGCCAGACGAGCAGACAGGCCGCATCACCTCGAGCCATTACATGAAGGAACCGTGGTATGTCCCTTCGACTTTCTGGACTCGTTGGGGTCCTGAGGCGCTCGTCACTCGGTTGGCTGGCAATCTACTTCCTGGTGATGGCAGTGTGGACATGAAGCCCGGGGGCCTGCTCTTCGAGGATCTGGGCCCTGCCAGGTTCGTTGGAAAGGGTGTGGAAGATACGAGGAAGATGGAGGAGGCTGTGAGGGAAAAGGCATCGGCCGGGTGTCCGTTCAACACGTCAGGACAGGCCTAGAATATTCTGATACAAGGTTTAGCTTGTGGCATTTTGCTTTGTCAATTGCTCTCATATTGCTTGCCTTCGAGCACAGTGGTTTCTTTTCTTCTTGGTCTAACTTTGTGGATTATCAGCCAGTCAGATAATAAGTGACGTCGAATTTAGCTCAACAGCGCTGGGAGTATGTGGTACCCATGCTCAACAACGAACTCGATCAAACATCAGAGGTAAGACAACGCAGAGATGTTGAAAATTCGGTAATATCATCCCACGGCATCCTGTTTGCCTTGGTATTATTCCTCGCTTCAATAACATCTTTCCGATATTTGTGGTGCCCTATTTTTCGGTCGACAAGCCCAGGTTCAGGGTAACTGGGCAGCCCAACAGCAACTACGTCATACGTCATTCATCGTCCACTTGAACAAAGAGCATGCGGCCGTTGCTAGGCCAAGTCTATCTGCGAATCTTGCTCTCCGCATCAGGAAATGGCTGAAGCCCTGCAGCTGCCTGTCGGAATCTGATCGGCAATTCCCCGCCGCAAGTAATCGTGTCTCAGGCACCTGCAAATACGGTCACCTGACGTAGTTGGTCTCCATTGCCACTCTTCTACTCCAACATCACCACATCACCACCAAGCACGATTAGAAAGATCAAGGACGGGAGCTAAGAGCACCTATCATAGATCTCCAATTGGAAGGACAAGAGAACATAGTCCGGAATCAGAGAAAAAGAGACAGACACCCACCTGAATACCTATCCGACGCCAGAAGCCTAGGATCAATCCAATCATCTCACCACGATGCCCCCCGTTCCCATTTACACGGCAAGTCCTATCACGGCGGCCAAGCCATCAGGGATCACTCCCCAAACAGCGCGCCCCGAAGACCCGGAGGCATCGGCGGGAGCACCGCAAAGTGCAGACTCGATCACCAGCGCGTACCCAGCTGCGCAGCCCGGGGCTCGTCCATCGATGCCAGCACCCACCGGAGCGCCTCAGCCCTCCGCAAACATCCAGCCGACCCCGACCCGGACGGCCGTCGACGTAAGCCCTCCGGCCCCGCAGCCGGGAGCAGTGCCGACTCCTCCAAGCGGAGGCCACTTGCCGCCGCCGCCCAAGGCGGGTGAGACGCAGCACAACGCCCAGACGCAAGCTACAGAAGTGCCCATGCCTCCCCAGATGTCTTATGCGCCGCCCGGTGGATCGGAGTTCGCCGCGAGACGTTCGTCAACGACAACAGCGCCAGGTCCTTCCCCGATGGCAGCCCTGGGATCGACGCCCGTGCAGGCCGGACGCTCCGGGGACAACTTCTCGCATCCGCCAGGATATCACCAGGACGTGCACGCATCCGAGTTCACTAGTGCCCAGCGGGCGGCACATGAAGCTTCGGTTGAACAGGAAGGGCGCAGGCCGTCATTGTTGGGAGATGAAGACGGCGAAGGTGTGTGGCAGGCGGCAAAGAAGTGGGCTTCAGCGGCCGGCGAGAGCCTCGCCGCGGCAGAAAACGAGGTCTGGAAGAGGATCAACAAGGAGTGACAGACAGGGTAGGACAGAATGCAGCTGCCTCAGCATGACATGTAGGGCTATTCCTGGGATGACGGATTGCTTCTTTCAATGTAAATAAATTAATGTTTGAAGGGGATCGGACCCGTCGTTGATGGTGTTTCCGTTGTTCTATTTCCAGAAGCGCTGGGCAGGAGATGGGAAACGGCGTGTTAGCACAAGCATTTGCCGAACGTCAGAAACGTCTCCCGCGAGGCCGCCCAGGATTCTAGGTAGCATCCAAGGCCCAAAAGGATATCTGCGGGGCAAATATGGCGTCACTATTGGTTTATGATGTCCGTTTTGAGAGACGACGTGAATGACGGCGGCCATCAACGTTGGTGATCCAATTTCCCTTTCAAGTGGTGCTAGGGAGCGAAGGTCGCAGACCCTGGTCGGAAAACGGCCTTACCGGGGTCCACAGAACAAATCATGGAACAACGATAGAAGATGGGAAAGGAAACTTAGCACAGGGCGCTGTCAGTGCGCAACAGACTTAGCATCCTGGGCCTCTGGGTCTCCTGTAACGCCTGGACATCCTAGATATGATACGAGGCGCAGCTTGTCTCAAAGGGGAAATAGGCGACCTACATGAGCTCGGCGTCCTGAGGTTGGCGGCCGCAAGGGGCAGACAACCCATGCCCGTGGCCACGGCTAGGATGGGTGGTCATGCATAATTGTCAAGGCGTCTGATGGCTACCGAGTTACCGGACCTCGATGGGCCTCATCGACTTCAACCCAACTGAGGGGGAGAACCGGTAGCGCAAAGCTAACATAGAGCGAAAAGAAGACCAGAGAATCTCATGGCACGCGATGGCAATGAGATGACGCGTTGCGCACGACATTTGGAGCCCGACAAAAGTTGCGGTAAACAACAAATGGGCGAACGAGGCGCTGCCACGAATGAGAATCGTCTCCATGGAGATGAGATGAGAGAAAGGACTGGCTAGATAATGAGCAGAAGGAAACAATTGCAAACGCGATGTAACAGTGTCGATTGGGCTAATGCGCTGGCCGCCGAGGATCCGGCAGTTGCTGTAAGATGGAAAATCATCTGGAAGCCCAGATGAGCTGCGACGCTGCAGGTGGTTTTCCTAGGGGAAATCCATCGTGCATGAGACGGCTCACCCAAGGAGCCATTGGCGTTGTTCGACGTTCAGGTGTCGTAGGCGCTATATCTAACGGTGATCGAGATAGATGGGCTCCGGAAATAGTAAATATTCGAAGATGCTCAGATGACAGACAGACGAAGGCCGAATGGGGAAAAAGAGGAAAAATGCCCGATTCTTTAGAGACTCCCGTGGAAGCTGCCTTACTGCCTTGGGTAGGTACCTATGTACCTACCTACTCAGCCACTCCATCTCCCGAGCTCTCCCACTAACCGGAAGGAAGGCACTGGAAGCTGTAGGTAGCAGCCCAGAGCTTCTGACGTGTCCAAGCCTCCCCCATCTTCCAGGTGCTGATTGAAGGACCACAGGACTTTTCCAGCGGGCTTCTAGTGGACGTTGAGTGGAAATCAGCGACCCAACCTACGTGACGGGGGATCAGTGGATGGGTATCTAGCTTGGGCAGCCCTGACAAGAACCCTGGTCCTGCGACAGGGCCCTGGAGATCTGAGACACGCAAGAGCCCCTGAGACAGCCCCAGAGTTACAGGGGTACAGCCAATGGCAGAGGCCAAAAGACGGCTTCTAGGCCAAAACGGGGCAGACAGGACATTGGCTCCGCTGGCTCCCGCGCCACACCCTGAACCCTTGCCCCTGTCCCGCCCCACTTGCTGCAAATCAGAATGCGTCCCACGACCAGCCCCATGGCAACTTCAAACACGCTTACGGATAGTCCAGCTTCCTCCTCACACAATCGCAACCTCTTCCAGCGCACCGCCGCGCGTGGCTGCTGGCCCAGCGTGTGTGAGGCGAAAAAGACACCGGTGACGACAGCTCAGAAATCACAGATGCCGCTCGCTCTGCCGTCTATACCCTCCATCAAGATGCCAGAAGCGGATCACCAAGCTGAGAGTCGGCAAGTTCCAGCAGCGGGCGACTGGCTATCGGCATCCAGGCTCCTGACAGCAAAGTCATTAAAGAGGCTATATCAGCGGCAGCCCATGTGTTATAGGTGAGGTGGGATTCCGATTCGTCCATTCGTTAAACGGTCACATTTGCCTCCAGCATCGACAGGGCAGATCCAGACTTGAAGTCGTATCGGCTGCCGCCGTGATTCCGACTCATTCGGGTTGTTCTTCTTGTCCCCTCTACCGAGTACGCAACACGCAAGCTCATGAGCAAAGGATCCTCTGCTGACCCATCATGCAAAAAAAGCTCAAAGCTCAAACATCGTTGCTGTTGAGGAACTGCCGTCTCGCCTGTGCGCGCGCGAATGCGAACTGCCAACCCCGAAATAGCGATTCAAGCTCACCCACACTTAGAGCCGTCGTCGCACGATGATGAGTACAGAAGTACCCTCTCTCGTCTGCCTCTCGCCCTCGAGCAGTCGCCACTCATGCGGGGGATCTGAAAGGATGAAGTCTTTGACAGGTGTGCTATATTGCTACCTGGTGGCGCCGGGAAGCACTCATGGTCTGCGCTCTGTCTCGAGGCGATCCCGAAGCAGCTCCTGGCCCGGGAGCTCAGTGATCCCCAACGGCTCGGTTCCTCAATGTCCCTTGCCAGCCGGAACCATTGAGCAATTACGGCGCATCGACCTTGGACCCCCGAGTCTTAGCTGTTTCGCCTGTTGTGAAAAATAGCACACATCTATTCACCCTTGCCCATCCAGAGCGCACAGTCCTTCCCTCTGGGTCACAGGGGGCGTGCCGGCCGACCCCCAGAGGGGTGCCTCGCTCACTGGCCGAGGTGAGGCGCCGAGTTACAGCGTCCAAGATGAGGGTGTTGAGAGACGGAGGTGGTGTGGCTCCATCTCGGCTCCGCTGTCGTCGGAAGTTTTGTCAACCCCAGACGGACCTAACGTGGCCCAGTTTGAGTCGACACGCTCATGTTCGGTCGTCGTCGACTCACTCACCCGCCCGCCCACACCACCTCCCCCGTCGACTCTTGTTTCTTCAGCGCCGGATGAGACAAGCCACCTCCGTCGAGTTGCTGTTGTGCAGCCCGACTGGGCGGTCCACTGGTCCGATCGAGCCCCTTGGCGATACACTCTTGACGCCTGCGCCGCCCTTGGTCGTCTCGGACTCCGTCTGGGATCTTAAGTGGTCCCTACTTTAATCTGATGGCCTGTTCGCTCTGGGTTCCCTCTTGTTATCGGCAATTATCTCCCATGGCTTGCTATGTGACTTTGCTGTACCCTTGCTGTGCTCTACAAGCTCGGCAAGGCCGTTTCTTCTCAATCTCTTGATCCACACGGGCGCTCTCCAGCCCTGTCGCCTGAAAGCTGTGACCTTATTATCCCTAGTCCGGGGTCCCTAGTGACCTTGTCCCTGCCCCTGTCACAACTCCACTGGCTTCTCAACTTCCTTGTCCTCGCCCATCTCATTGACGAACATACTCGCAACCAGGGCCCATTCTATCCTAGCATCACTGCTACTCTGCTTTGCACTGGACTCCCCCTCCTCGACACTTTCTCTTGCACAAGTTCACAGATCGGTCTGTGTTCGACCTATTCGGCCCAGCCCCTCCCGCCTTTCCAAACCTCTCCCCTGGTGCCCGTCCCTGGCTTGCGGAGCCTGCCTCTCCCCATGGATGATGCCTCTCGTCCTCCATACACGTCTTCTTTTATACCTCCAGGTTCCGGCTCCGCCCTTCCATCTGTCTCTTCTCGCACCTGCTTTTCTGCGCGACTTAACCCGCTCATCAGCTCTGATTGTCTTTCCAATCTCCAGTCATTCCTTTGCCCGTTTACATACAGCAGCTCTCACAAACACCCTCAGCGTATAATATACATCGAGTTTGCTCACCCGCCGTCTAACGTCTAAAGCTTATCCATTCCTTCTATCCGACATCCGGCCTACGAGCTTTGCCACCGCCAACTGTCTTCGCTCTCATTTCAAAGAATCGATACACGCAGTACTCAAGCCTCATTCGTGCCTCACCCACCTCACCCGCCACTCTCAGCCTGAGGGAACCTTCTCTTCATAGCAGCTGCCGATATACCCTGGCCAATCTACTCGTTCCTTACAACTCATTCATTACAACGCATGTTGGCAGCCCGGAAATTACTCCCACTTCCGAGTTGGCCATTGCGGCCTTAGTTGACCAGGTAAGCCAGAGATGTCCCGCGGCACTCCCGAAGATCCAGATATGATGTGGACCTGGCGCCGTCCGCCCTAGCCAGTTCACCAGGCTGTCCATCATCGCGGAATCATGCTGACAAGCGCCCGGTCCCTGTTAGATCCATTCTGCATAATAGTTTAACGACGCGCTCCCATATCTGGGATCTTGAGTTCTTAACTCTTGTCACACCTTGCTGTAGGCCACACTATAGTCCTTCCTTTCGAGCATCCCCATATACACATACTTACAGACTATGATCACAGCAAACACAAGCATTCAAACTTATTTTTCTTTACTTTCACTCACGACTGCCTCAACGGCCGGTTTCAATATCCGTCGAGGTCAACACCTACAGACAAGATGAATGCCACTGAATTTACTGAGAACGAGTCCGTGCTGGGCTCGGACGACATCTGGTCGACACCCACAACTCAGTCGAAACCTCGACCTATGCCAATCTACCAAGGATTTTCATTCTGCGGTGCTGAGGACTTCTCCTCAGTACCATCTTGGGACTCATCTTCCATTTCCTTCCAGCAGACTCCGAGCGAGACAATGTCCCGCCCTATGTCTATGCACCAAGAGCCTTTCCCTCCCATGCCTATGGATAATTGTAAGTGCTTTCAAGTTCCGACGCGCGTCACCTTACTAACTTCTGAAACAGCTTCCTGGATGGAGAAGCCAAGTGAAGATCACTTCGATCTTCATGGCATGGACCATGATATGAACATGGGAATGAGCCACACCTTCACTCCCGATGAAGCCATCCCAGTTCTTGACCTCAAGTATCAGGGTACGGTTATGGATGAGGACCTCATGGCTATGGATGACGCCTCGAACCCTCGTCGCATGTCCGGTTCTTCCTTTTCTATGTCGACTTCCGGTGCTCTATCGGACATTCCCTCTTACGACGACTTTTCGACTGCGCTTTCCGAGGCTCCTTCGTTCAGCTCCGACTACCCGCCGCCTTCAAACCGCAACTCATTGATGTCTTCTACTCAGCTCTCTCCTGTAGCCTCGCCCCGCATGGCTCCTCAGTCGAGAACCGACCTTGTCAGGACCCAGAGCCGCGGCCGCGGCGCATCCCCTTCTCCTCGACCTGGCGTGCGATCTGCTCCTTACAGCGTTGAGGGACCAAGACTCAAGCGATGGTCTACTGGCACCTATGGAGCACCCTCCAGCCGAAAGCCTGCTCCATATGTCTACCACGCCTGTCCAGATGTTTTAAACGCCCATCAACACATGTGCTCCGGTCATTCTTCCCCAACCGTCGGCGCTGCTCCTCTGCCCCTCAACTATGGCAACCTTCAGGCAATTCAGCAAGCGCCATTTGTGGTGCCTAGCACACCTGTCTTCCAGAGGAACAGCATGCTACTTCCGACTCAGCTCCCATCTCAGATGACATCGCAGCCATGGCACACCGATGCGAACCAGTTCGCGCCCCCTCCGCCTCTTCTGTCCCACGGCCTTTTCAGAATGCTTCAGAGCAACGGAGACCCGACATCCCTGAACAGCCACTATGCTGACCTGTCCGACCCACCGGATTTGTATGCCGCTCTCCAGGAGGAGCAGATCCCACCTCCTCCCGAGGACATGAACCCTTCTGATCCCGATTTGATTCCCCGGGAGCAGGAGCTGCGTTTTGAGGGCGATCTCTACACCCCCAGATGGGTCCGAGGACACGGAAACAAGCGTGAGGGTTGGTGCGGAATCTGCAAGCCTGGAAGGTGGCTTGTTCTGAAGAACTCGGCCTTTTGGTACGACAAGTCCTTTTCCCACGGTATCAGCGCCGCAACCGGAAGCTCGTTCCAGGAGCCCCAGCAGAAGAGACGCATGGACGGCAACCCGGATGTTTGGGAGGGATTGTGTGGAAGCTGCAATGAGTGGATCGCACTTGTGAGCAGCAAGAAGAAGGGAACCACTTGGTTTAGGCACGCATACAAGGTAAGCGAAATTCTGTCTCCCAAGCCAAGCTCCACTAACAAGATTCTAGTGCCACACGCACCTCAAGGTTAAAGACACGCCTAAGCGTCGCCGCGAAAGCAGCAACGCTCGGGCGCTGGCCATGTCGACCATGAACAAGCCCAAGACTGAAGTTCAACGACCCATGACGCCCCAGATGCCAACGTCCTCGATGGATGTTGCCACTACGCCTACGCCTGCTACTATGTCTCAAATCACTTCTCACCCTCAACAACAACCTCAACTCACGTCTATGGTCCACTCTCAGGAACCATACACTCTAGACCCAATGTCTGGAAATGTCCTCGCCACGGCCGAACCGTTTCCGAACATGATCTAACACGCCACGATTTTCTTTTTTCCCTTATATGTTTCAGACGTCATTTTTTGAATTTGCCATCTCACGACAGCATATGCATGGCCGCGGATGGCCCCCACACTCGTTATGTTATGAAGATAAAAATCCGGGGATGATTACTGGATACCAGTTGGAGCTGAAGGGGAGATAGTTTCTCGACCCTAATGCGCTTTTAGTCTTCTGTTTGTTTCTGCTTCTTGTTCATGCCTTTGGTCTTTTCGTTGGGAATTGGGAGAAAAAGAAAACAGCCCGGCTTTCGAGGCTTGCACTGCGATTTCTTTTTTTACAAGGTTGATCTCGGAGGTCTTAAAGCTGGGCCTCAGATTGAATTATTGGGAAAAGTGCGTAACAGAATACGCCGATGGGATATACGTGGAGGAATCATCAACGATCCAGGTTTTCTTTTTTCTACTATTATTTCTTCATCTGCTCACTTTGTTGAGGGATACCCAGGAGTTTTCTTTTTTTGATACTTATTGCACTAGATAGAATGGTTGGTTTAGGATTGGGAGCTCCCTCTAATCAAGGAAGAGCGTGATGATTGAAACGAGCAAGATGGACGATGCTGCTGGCCAGTTGGATACAATGCACGCTTTACTTAGATAGAAATGGTTACGGTCACCCAAATATCACTGTCGTTTTCGTTTGCGCTTCATACTTTGGCCCTTTCAGACTCGAACTCCCAGTGTCATTCCGGCAGTGGGCGTATTGGACGGCGCACGGCAACAATCAACAGACGCGTGAAACGTCTGGTGAAGGAGGATCATCGCGTGTGTTTTGTTTCGACGGGGCGAGGCCCGATGTGACATCAATTAAAACACCAGGCTTATGTACCAGGTGGTCCCCCCGTTGTAACTATGCAATGTATCTTTGGGGATGGGGAAGTGGTACCACAGAGCTAGGGCCTGGTATAGAGACGAGGGGATGCTGGCGTGGCGCTCGGCGGTTCTTTAGAAGCGAGTCCAGAGGCGCTGTCTTGCTGGAAAGTGTTATAGCTCTGTTAATGCCAGGGATATAGAGGGGATCGACAGCCAACTTAGGTATGTAGCAGCAAGCCAGCCTTCAGGGAAGATGGAAGGATGTTTGATGTTTTTTCCTACTACCGCCAAGAGCTTACACCCTGGGGATGGATACTGTATTGCTGATGCCTAGGAACGGGAGGTGAAGATCCCTATGTTGATCACGATGGCTGTTGAGCTGTCAAGTTGCAGCGCATACGGAGAGGAGTGCAATCAAGGCGACGACGGCGTAGGAATCAGGAACTGAAACCCAGGTACACAAAAATCCATCGGGTGACCAAGAATACAGCTCTTGAAACAATGCAAGGGCATGTCACTTCTTAGCAGGCGGTTGTATAATTCCTTGAGGAAGCAAGCACATCATTCGCGCGCAAAGCGTTCCCATCACACGTTGCGTCCAAGTACACAGGCCTCCCCCCCAAGGCTGTCGGATCGCGACGCGCCGTTGGTGCATACCCTGGGGAGAGAGGAAGGGCCAGGGAGGACGCAGGTACCCGAGAACCCAAGCCGGAGAGGCCGGGGGGTCGTACGATGGACGGCGGGCTGCAACAGCTCTCACTGCGGACCTGGACCCGCGAACTCGGTGTTTGGAAGCGGGCGTATTTGGAATTCTTGAGTGGGCCACGAGAGATACCATAGAGAACCAGAGGCCCGCTGGCATAGGGCTCGCTAGATGGGCTGAAACGGCGGCATCAGACGATGTAATCGGGGACATTGCGACCCCGGCGGGAAATCTGGAGAGCCAGACAAGGAAACGCGAGGCTGAAGGCACAAAGTAAGTTTTTGACAACTCATCCAGAGCAGCGGGGGCCTGTCCCGGCAGGGCTATAGCAAAATGTCAACCAGCATCATTCCCTGGCATTAGCAGAGCCATCCTATTAATTTAAACAGAAAGAGGAAACAGTTGCCGCCGGGGGGGAGGAGACGAGAGAGAAACGGGCAAGATCTGGATCTCTCCGTCTGGATGTTGGTTGTTGGTGATGGGGGAAGGGTGTGGGCGGAGAGAAACGCTGGTAATCTCCCAGATTCATGCGGCGCGGAGGAGAGTCCGATGGGGCCGGCCGGGAGCGGGGACGGAGTGCCGGGAGGTGGGGAAACGGGATAAGGGCGAGCTCTCTAATGTGGCTCCGAGCGGGATGGGATTATCGTAAGCCCAGAGTTTGAGTTGTCGCTTTCGCTTAGGCGTCAAGAGACAAGTTGCTATCGTCTAATGGATATATTGGTTCCGTTCCACTGGGCCCCGTACATAAACTCGGCCTATCCGAGGGTGGTGGGCATCAGGGCGCGAGCCGTTGTCATGGGCTCGGGATCGAGGGCTGAGGTTTCGCGAGGGAGGGGGATAATTCGTGCGGTAGAGTTGAGCTTGTCCTCGGCAGTTGTTCTGTCATAAAGGGACCCGAGCGTGGGTTGTGTAAAGGCTTTGAGCGATGGTGAGAAGTGCGAACGCTAGACGTGCGCCGGGAAGAACCCTTCAATGCGGATGTGATGTCGTACATGAGATGATGGTGATACTGCATGCCTCGTGATCATGACGCCATGCCCTAATGAGTCGACTGGCCAAAAAGAGGCCGATTCCAAGACAGGACTTGTCTCAGCTCCAGCCTGGTTGGCCCAAGAGAGAGACAACGGGTGAGCAAAGAGCTGGATAGAGTTCCCCCTCAAATGTCGCCTGCAAGCACTTAAAACCCTGGTCAGGCGTCTCGCTGGTGCTATTTACAGTACATAGAGCAGACCACCATCCCGTCCGTCTCGGGCGGGCCAATCATGCGCCGCTCCGGTGTCGCATGGTGCTTCACCTTACCGCCTGGCTGGATCGTGACGGAGGGTACCTTATACGAGGCACGTGAATAGTCACGACGGTGCGTGTTTGAGCATATGAGCTTGTACAAGAGGGGTTGTCAAGTTATTTGCATTGAGCTTGTTGGTTAGAAGAGTGCAAGGGCTTGGGTTTCCCTAGTATGTTGCCTAGACACCAGCCTGACCAACCCAAGTCTTGTGGTTCAGGACACAAGTATCCTCTGGTCTAAGAAAATATGACAACTATAGATAAATCCTTAGGCCATAGTAAGGCTAAACTTAGGTATATCTTATAAAGGATTCATAGTATATAGTAGCTAAGACTTAAGCTTCTCTTATGATAGTATCTTTAGGCCCTGAGCCAAATAGCAGTCAATTGAGAGCAATGGTTGTGGTAAGATAAAGAGTCCTGGATTTTGGGACCCACAGGCCTCTAAGGGACTTTGGTGCATATCCTCTTTCACGTGCTCGACTATCCGTCCCGACCCGTCAAAACCTGGAGAGATGGAAACCTCCGTGACCATACCGCCAGAGTCTGATGTCAAGCTGCAGTAGTCTAATAAAGAATGGCCGAGTCAATCTGACGGGCTACCCGAGTTTTCTGTCTGAGATGATGAGACAAGATTTCATTCCAAGCCCTTATCGTGATGTTGAGGTTTGTCCTGAACCATGGGCGATAGTGTTAGTGTTAGCGGCTGTGGGCTTCGGTCGGGTTGCTGAGGGTCAGAAAACCAGACTCTTTGGAGACTACAATTGAAACCAACCTACCTAACCAGTACAAAGTTTCAAACACGGAAACCGCTCGGGATCGATAAGAGAAAACTCAATTCTTTATCGATCAGTTTTTGAAGGCGCAATTCTGAACCTAAAGTGCTCAGGGAGGACGCTGTAAGCCGGGACAACTTCAATGTCCCGGGAGTGCAGCGGCGACGGCGCCAACACCACTTGAGCCATGCACTCTAAAGTAAAGGGTTCTTGTCTCAGGTAGTTAATGGGTTCCCTGGGTTAACACATCGTGGCTTAAACAGCGAAACCCCTCGATGACGAGTGCAAGTGTGCGCTATTCGATTTGGCGGGGGATTATTACTCCTATTATGGTCCAGATGGGTATGTGACGTGATGTGTTTCTCGAGCAACGTCCAGGTAGTTATGGAGATAGGGGACTCTGTCCTGAAACATGCTTGCCTCGACAACAAGACAATTATCTCGTGTTGAGCAGAACAAAGAAGGGACAAGAATGGTGCGGCTGATTCGACAATGTTTGCCCGACAACCGACAGGCTCCGACAATGATGAGGTGATGAGGTGATTGTTGGTTTGTCCCGTTGTTGGTTGGCTGTCAGCCAACGCCGGGCGACGCAGGGGGTGATAAGGCAGCCCGGTGACAGAGCCGCAGACGCACATGGAATTGATAGGGGAAAACTCACATTGTCGAGTTAGTTGCGGCTTTCTCATCTTAATGTTAATCGGTCGGCCGCTACTAGATTTCGGTCAAGTCGGGGGAGTCATAGCGCAAAGCCATCTATCTCAACTTGACTCTGTTGGGACAGCTCGAGGTTACTCTGGTCGCTTCATCTTGCCTCATCGACGGGTCATGTCAGCAACTGTATTTATCTACCTTGAGCAAGATCATCTCTCAGAAAAAGGGAAATCCGCGGTTATCATATACTTTGCTGTCGTCTCCTCTTCAGCTCGCATCTTGTCGGAGCTCAGCCCTTGGCTTGCTCGGCCTGTGCCTCTTCCAGCCTAGGTCGGTTCCAGTGGTTGGCTGGCAGCTGCCCACAGCGCTCTCTAGCTGCCCTCGCCACTGAAGCTAGCCCCCTGCAGGCCCCTGGAGACCTCCCCCGGGCCACCTACCCTCTGGTTGCCCAACAACCGCCAAACCAGCCACAGGCCATCGCGTGAGCCCGGGCGGCTTTGCCTGATGGACCACCGAGCTCACGATCCTCAAAGGGTTCGAGGTTCAACATCTGCTGCTGCTGTTTGAATTGCGAGCTCGTGTTGCTGATATTCGTTCCGTCCTTTGTTTCCCCTTTGAGGCTTCTCCCGAAATTTAATGGCAAACACTGGTGACTCGGCTCTCTCAAGTCCTGCAAGCAGACAGATGTTGTAAATAGGAAGGTCGGGTACGTATCCACTGCATCCGTCCATCCAATCCATCCATCTCATCATTCATCCATCCTCTCCATAAAATTTACCGACGACAAACGGACGGACCTTGGACCTCCTTCTGCCTAAAACTAATCGACGCCGCCCCCCGCGATCACGGCATCAACGAGCACGACCCAGAGGAGAAGCGAAGCGAAGCGGTAGAGGAGAATCTGGATCAAGGAGAAGGAGCCAAGCTTTCGATGAAATAATCCCTTCTTACGTCCAAGGTAAGCCTCTCCTGTTGTCCCCTGGCTCTGCCTTTACCCGTGGCCTCGGTATCACCATCAAACATCCTGCGTCAACCGCAGCCTCCATTGGCAACGAGACAAGGCTTCAGCCGAGTCCATAGCTCTGCACTCAAGAACCTTCTCCTTCTCTTCCTCTTCTCGGCGTCATCCAGCGGGGTTTCCGTCCTTCTGGCGCCGTTGCTGTTTCTCCCTTTCCGTTCCCTGCCCCTCCTCTTTTTTCATCGGGGCTTATGGTCCGTATCCCGACTTCATTCCTCCCTTTGCACCGTTGTCTCGCTCGTCCCGCTACAAACAAAGGCTAACAAACGCCCCTCGTTGTGCAAACAAACAGTCTTAGACCTTAATACCTTCTTTCCGTCCTGCCATGATCGTTTACGACCTTGTATAATGACCCACGAGCACCGACCTTCGACATCCGAATAGACCTTCACCTGTTACAGCCTGCCCACGCCGAGCTCAACAGACACAGACCCCGACATCGACCCACGAACTACAGTTTCTCGTATTCCTTCTCCGCTGACCGCAAATATTTCCTCGACCTTGTAATTTTCCGGCTCTTTGCATGTGTCACAGTCGTTGCTGAGGAGCCTTCCAACCGCCCAAGGCTGACCGTGCACTTTGTCAACCTCGAATTTGATACATCCCCTGGCCTGCATTCGATCTGGCCTTTATGATAAGCAACCAAAGTTGCTATGAGCGAAGATCAACTGGCCACGAGGCAAGCTTAATTCCCAACAATACCTCGTCTTTCCTCCGTCCTCGGCCCTCTCGTCTGCAGCATGTCGTCTGTCCCACAAGCACTAACAGATTTGCCGTCCCACAGCTTTGCAGATTCGAATCGTCGTCGCCCGACATCTAGCCAAACTCCCACCTCTGCCGTCTTCCCAAGTCCCGTCTTCGAGACCCCAAAGCCCGGGCAAGGTTCCTTTGCCGACGCCGGGGGCTGGACGCCGCGCTTCGCAGAGGACTACTCTGTCTTCAACTCGACTCCTGGGAACCTCAGAGGAACCCAGGGTCCCTTCGTTGACTTTGGTCCCGCCACGCCCGCCAGCCGCCACAAGAGGCTGCTCTCTACCGAGACAGCTGCCGCCGAGATTGCAGCCCATGTGAATCACTTTTCTCCCAATCCCAATCTACCACTGCCGCCGGTCGAGCCCTCGCGCCGTCTAGCCTCGTCCCCGAACTCAGTAACCATTCCTCAAGAATATAGAGCCGATTCGACTCCCTTGCCAAGCCCTGACCCAACCAAGCAGCCTCAGTCGTCCAAGAAGGCTAGGAAGGCCGACGTCAAGGACGCAGAGCCTTCGCAAACTGCGACTCCCCCGCCTACTGGACGCAGGGGAGAGCGGAAGCTCACTGATAAGCTCAACATGCAAAATGATCAGAGCTTCGGTCAGCCTGACTTCACCGGCGCCTCCCAGCAGCAACATGATATTGCTGCTCTGATGGCTACCGGTGACATGTTTGGATATCCCATGACGGTCCCAGTTACCGGCCCCGGCAGCTTCTGGGACCCGTCAATGAGCATGGAGTTTGACTTTAATGCCTCCCCGTCCAATGTCTTCAATTCAACCCCTGTTCATTCCCATCGCCATACTGGATCCTTTGACTGGAATAGTGAAATACCACTGTTCCAGGACCCAAGTGCACCCTTCCCACAATCGAACCCAGAGCCCATGCAGCCAGTCAGACGTGAACGCACTATCGCCCCGAAGCCACTAGGACCGACACCCGGTACAACAGCAGCAAGCGCTGCCATGTCTGCTGCCCTTGCCGTGCCCATGGACGATCCCTTCGGCATTGCGCAACCAGCAAACGGTGTAAATCCTGGACTGGTCTTCGGATCTACCCAGAGTACTTTCATTGACAACCCCGCTCTGATCCCCGTGACACAGGCTGGATCAGCTGAAGCCACAATCTTTCAGTCGCGATCGAGGACGCCTTTAGGAGACGAGATTCGACGGACAGCGAGTGTGACGGACTTGAGAGTCCCCAAGGGACCTGATCGTGCCCTTGCTCCCTCGCCTGTAAAGTCGAATCCTCGGCCAGGGCTAGGACGAAGCTTCAGTGAGAACCGAGGCAAGAGAACACAGACTCAGAACCGCCCAGTACTTCCCAAGCTCGCCCCTGCCGCTCGACCAGTCTCACAGGCCAGCAACGGATCGAATAGCGATACCGGACGGCCCATAGCACGGCCAACCGGAAGGCTGTCCCCCATGAAGAGCCAACACCGTCTATCGAGCTTGGCTTCGATACCCGAGGCACAAGCACCACTGCAACAACCACGTACTCGGACGGCTGTCAAGTTCACGATCGACTCGCGGGGCAGGGCCCGTGCAGAAACAACTGTAGTACGCACTGAAAGTGACTGGAGTGGCGATATTAGCTTCCAAAGGACTTCTCGTGATAGGAGCCGAACACGCGACCTAGGTTATTCCGACGACGACGATTCGTCCTCTGACGACGAGCCCATTATTATCCCCAGCCGCAACAACTCGTTCAATGCCTCGTTTGCCTTGCCGGACCCCGTGAGGCCTGTGGGCTCCATCTTTCACTCTTCGAGACGCAGTGTCAGCGATAGAAGTACGAGTAGCATCGGCGGACATGATGGCATGGGAGGGTCGCCGCACGATGTAGAGAGCGAGGCTGAGACGGTCATGCACGACCATCACGACAAGGTCGGAGATGCAGCAAGTGAGCTTCGAAAGGTGATGGAGGACCGAAGGAAGAGGTCGAGCCAGATGGGAAATGCGGGACAACATCGGTTCCTACAAACCAACCACCACGCCCCCTTCCGTGGCGATACCATCTCGCCATCAACCCTTACAGACTCAAGCCTCGAGAGACACGAAATCAGGTGTGTCTGTAGCAGAAAGGTTGCTGACTGGGGAACCGAATACATGGTTCAGTGGTGAGTTATCCCCAGCCTCACCAGAGCAATAGCTTGGTGGCAATCCGACAAAGGTGACTGAGTTCCTGGCTGACACGCAAATCAGTGAGTCCTGTGAAATGTGGCTCCACGGCAAGTGTACCAAGTTGAACGCGCGGACACGACCGAGGCTTTACATCTGCGCCTTCTGTGCCAACACACCGAACACAAGCATGCGAGGAGGTCGGTTGCGAGACAGGGGGCGAGGAAACGTGGCTGGTGCCGGGTCCGGACTGTCACCGATGGCAAACAAATCATTTACAAGGGCGTTTCGATAAGGATTGGCCGGATGAGCATTTCTGAGGGAGTAGACACCGGGAGGAGTACTCGGGGAGGTATTTGGTTTGAATATACATGCATCAGCTGCTTCTGTCAGGATGAAGGCGAAAATAAGGACAAAGTCATCAAGTTTCTTCTGCTCGTAACCTTGTCGGGTGATGTATAATGGCTAGAAGCGTTGCCTCATGCTCAACACGAGGAGGTTGAACCTGAGACTGCTATTGCATGCTCGTGGCGCAAAGAGGCATCGACACAGATAAAGGGGCTGGGCTGGGGTAGAGATGCGGTTCCGGAGGGGTTAGAGCTCTCCTACGGGAGCTCCAGAGTCTCCGATCTCGATGGCGGGGCAGCTAGAGCTCGAGTTCAGAAAACACATGCCCCGTCACTTTCTCCCTCTCCCTTTCTTGTCCCCGGATCAATTGATATTCAAAAGCTTGCAAGCCGTCGAGAAACAATGGCTGAACACTACATCGTCGTGCTGGCTGGCTGGCGACCACTGCGGCCCCGAGGTGCGTTGCCTGAGCTAGAATCTGGGAGTATTTGCGCTGGCGTCTCATGAGTGGTGTAAGTCTCGCGTGCCTCAGTTCAGGCCTGCACTTTTTCTACCTAGATTGATGCCCAGCTTGCTAACTAGCTCCTCCTGCTTCCTATAGTCTTTCATCGATGCCGACAACAGCCCTCTTACCGACGGGATCCTCGCCGCCGCCAAGGGCGCTGATGCCGTCCTCCTCGGATCCATCAGAGGTCCTAAATAGGGCACCGGCGCCGTCCGCCCTGAGCAGGGCCTCCTGAAGCTGCGCAAGGAGATAGGCACGTATGGTAACCTGCGCCCCTGCTTCTTCGCCTCCGACTCCCTCATCGACTCGTCGCTCCTCAAGGTGGAGGTCTGCCGCGGCACCGACTTTGTCATTGTCCGCGAGCTTACTCGCGGCGTCTACTTTGGCGAGCGCAAACGGCTCGGCCTGGGACACGGAGCCCTGCTCGCGCGCCGAGGTTGAGCGTGTCGCCCGCCCGGCTGGTTTCCTGGTGCGCGGCCGCGACGACAAGAAGGTCTGGACAAGGCCAACGTGCTGGCGACCAGCCGGCTATGGCGCAAGGTCATGACCGAGACCTTTGAGAAGGAGTTCCCTAACTTCAAGGTCGAGCACCAGCTCATTGACAGTGCGGCCAGATCATGGTCAAGAACCCCACCGGCCTCAACGGCGTTGTCGTGACGAGCAACTTGTTTGGAGACATTATCAGTGACGAGGCCAGTGTCATTCCCGGTAGCATCGGTCTGCTTGTAACGGTATCTACGAGCCTATTCACGGTGCGTCTCTTACCCGTTTATGCCTAAATGCTTGTGACACGAAGAAGGCTAATTTTATCGTAAGGTTCCGCCCCCGATTTCTCGGTCAAGGGCATCGTCAACCCTATCGGCACAATCCTGTCGGTTGCTATGCTGCTCCAATACTCGCTCAACCTGCCCGAGGAGGCTGTGCGGGTTGCTTTGGATGGCGGCCTGCGTACCAAGGACCCGGGTGGCAATGCTACCACGAAGGAGGTTGGTGATTTAGTTGTCAAGGAGCTCACAAAGATCCCCAAGGCATGGGTGGTTAGGAGTTGAAGGAGAAGAGCAATATGTTATGTACATCTTATGACGAGAGTGGCAGAAGAGGGGGGTGGCCGCTCTGGGTAAAAACGAGACAGCTGCCTCGAGCATGGCGGGAAGTCTGAAAAGCAAGAAACAGTAAAATGATCGAAGAACCGATGAGCGAGCCATTGAGTGACGGACTGAGGCTGAACATAGACTTACACAGAGTCGGAGAATGAGTGAGATGATGCTACCCTGCATGAGACAAGTCAAGGCAGATGGCCGGCCTTGGGTTCTTGAGCAACCTTACTTCCGGACACTTGGAACCCGAAAGATGATGGGCCGGACATGCTCGTGGTCATCTGAAAGACATGGGTTTACGGTTAATTGTGGACTTGTCACATCATGAAATGTCCCGTGCTAGATGCATCAGGGATGTCCTTGGTAACGGGAACTGACAGAGGTCGACCAAGAGACGGCCAGCATTGGGATAGACGCAAGAACATGGAGCGAGCTGAAGGGGAATCGGACCTTGAGCACGCACTGCATTCTACAACAGGCAGAATTGCCAATATCAAGTGAGGAGAAGGCCGTTGTGTCTTGTCAGACTGCCATGCGGGAATCACCAGTTGCTTACATGGTGGCACGAGGAGTCTTCCAGGACCCTGCAAGAACTCATGTCGTGAGAAAGAGAGAGCAGACTACATTCTACCACAATGTCTTGGTTTGCGAAGGAGCATGTCATGTCTTATCGCTTAAGGCAAAGATGACTGCTTTTGCATGCAGCAACGGCTCTCATGTGCATTAAACCTTGGTTTCTGTGCCTTTGGAGGGGACCACGATGCCTGCTTCTGCCTTCTCTTGTCTCCCCCGCGGCATGATGAGATTGGTGTTCCTTGTCACGCGGGCTCTGTGTTGGTCAGAATCTGGGCAGTTACTGGGAAGGGAAGTTGCCGAAAGCAAGGAGTTGCGGAGGTAGAGGATGCAGGTCGAGAGAGACGCAGGGAGAGACAAGGCCGAGAGCTTCCTGCGGGTTTGAGAAGGACGGCTGTCTCGGCAAATGGAAAAGAAGATGGGCTGGGCCAAGAGAGCAAAGTTTCTACTGATGGAGGATGGTCCTTCTGACTCGCCATTCCATGGTAGACGAGCTCACGGCGATGGCGACATATGGGGAAAGGAGGGGGATGGGGGATGGCGACAAAGAAAAGTAAAAGTCATGACGTTGAGATTGGAGAGAATAAGCTTGAATTCGTGGGTTTGGTCGTTCGTTTCGTTTCAACTTGTCTCGGGGAGGAGGAATAAGTGAGGAGGTTGACCGGGGTTGATCTCGGAGCCATTATTGGTGGAGCTCCCGTGGATGCAGGAGGAGGAGAGTCATGATATGGATGGATGGATGGATGGACGGGGGCCGGTAATGTACATAGATACGTACTGCACTGTAGTGTCCTGCACGGATCAACGCTGTCTGTCTTTGACTTGCAACTCCCGCCTGTATGTATGTTTGCTCTTACAGCTTTTCGTATGTATGCTGTGTGCACTACATTGCAGCGCAGCGCAGCGCAGTTCTGTGCCGTGCCGTGTCGTGCCGTGCCGTCTGTTCAAAATTCAATACTTTGTTTTTGCCTCCTGCAAGTGAGAGACAATATCGGCCAGCTCACACAACACCAACAACGGCCATCACAGCTCGACTGATGGGCGGTGGAGAAGGCACACCTCGCTGAGCTGTCTGATGCTCGCTGTAAGGTACGGTACTGGACTGACTGTGCCTGGCCCCAGTCTGCAAATGGGGAGAATCGCGCCGCACTACAGCACCAAGCTAGCCAATGGTACGGCACTCATGATGCAGATACAGGGGATCCCCGCGGTGCCGAGGAGCAGTTCCCAACAGCTCTCCACCGCGTTACTGTAGCTCTATCTTATCGGCCGAGTTGCACACCCACACGTGTTGTACTTCCCTGGCAAGCTCTGTTCAGCTCAGCTTGGCTCGACGCTCTCACTGCACTCTCCAGCACTTGGCTCTCGGATAGGACGGAATCGAGTTTTCCTCCTTGTTGGAAATTGACTTGTGGCTGGATCCTGCAGCGAGAAAGAAGAGAGGTGTGTGTGTGGCTTGAGCACGACACCACACCACCTGTCGGCGATACGAAGGTGATAATTATCTCGGTTCTAGATCATGGGATTCTCGTTTTTCCCTCCTCCCCGCGGATTGTTTCTCATCAGCTGGATTAGAGGGTTGTTTCGTATCCGAATTTTCGTCAACTCAGACCTGGATCGGCGTTTGTCCCGTCTCCAGCCCCCAGTTGCGGCTTTTCTCTCTAGTCGAAGGCTGTTTTATCTCTCTCTGATGTCATGGCGGTCTCATCCTCATGGCAACCTTTCCCTTACAGGATGAATTTTTTTACTTCTGCAGCTCACCCACCATCTCCGTAGCGTCGTGGAACCGAAGAAGCATATGCGACAGAGAAAATTCAGCGGCCAGAGAGTGAGTGGTTGGCTGGTTCGTCCCGTCGGGGTTGGATTTTATGGCTGAGAGGGCAATATTGCTCAAGCCAGACCGGGCCATGCAACCACGGCTGGTGCTGCAGAGTGCCGAAAGAGACAAAATTCTATCAATCTCGGAGACATTTGCGTGCGTGCACCTGAGGTGAGATTATGGTGAGGCAACTTGTGGTGTAATAATAGCAATCCAATATTTTGTTGCTGTGGTTTTCTGGCTGACTTACACGGCCCCAATCTGGATGTGCCTGTATTCGGTGATGGCACAGACATGGAGGCTTGCTTCCTCAGGCTTCCACCCGTTGCCCAAAAACTCAATCCCTACCTAAGCTCACACTACGAAAAGCTCCAGGGCAGCATTCTCTCGTATTCAACGCCCAATTCCCACCCTCCATCAACAAGACGCCGAAGCGAGCATCTCGGTATCTTAGCCGCACTAATTCAACTGTTTAACATTGACGCGCTAAGACCACGAAGCCGATGCGCTAGAGCCGCTACGTCGACGACGGTTGTTGAGCACTTGGACCGCCCACGTTTATCCTCCTAATCTCAACCTGTAGGTCGTGCTGATCTGGTCGTCAGAGGACGCGGATCCCGCAGAGCCCTGCACAGCAATCACAACAATATTATGTACTGGATGCGTCTGTAGGCCTCGCTTTGTTCTCCTACTCCAGCCCGTGCGAGATGAGCCCTGGCGCCGCAGATGCCCGACCAGCGAAAACAGGCTTCGGATAACACAACGCGTGGTGGCTGCAGCAGCTCGATGCTGTGGTAGGGCAGACAAGGCGGCTCTTTGGCTGGTGCTCTCAACCTCGTCGGGCGTCGATTGGCCGCGACCAGCCGCCATCTCGTATGTACTGTATTGTACTGTAATGGCTGTTGATCTTGCTCAGGTCCAGTCGACGAAAATGCCGTGCCTGTCTCCAAAGTTGCTGCATCCGATTCCCCGTCGTCGCCGCTGACTTTTGGGTTTCAGACCACATGGCCGTGAGAGACCAGCCCAGGGCGAGATCAGAACATCCAGTCCGTCCACCTTTTGGGTTTTGCAGTTCTCACCTCGACTCACCTTAATCTAACAAGAGAGAGACCGTATCTCGGAATCGCCAGCCTCTCGAGACAAGCCCGGTACCTTCGTCTCCCATACTCCCGGCCCCGGAAACCTGGGCTGGCACAGCAGCCGCAAGCCAGGCCAACCACGTCCGTGGTTTGTATCGTGATGATAGAGCCCAGAGAGAGAGATAGCCCAGAGTTCTCGGCCGGTCGTGCCCATCGACCCATCTTCTGGTAGAAAGCACAGACGAGTTCCGACCGCCTCCCGCTTGGCTCTCAGCATCGGCCCATCGACCCGGCCGCCAAGTCTGGACATCGGCCATTGCCCACAGCATGGCAACGGGGATCTGCCACCCCAAACCCCTCGTTCCTAGTCTTGGTCTGCACATGGGGGCGCTTGGGGAAGAGACCCACCCCTCCGAAACCATGGCACCCTTTGGACTCGCGCTTCTGGGACCTGGCCGGCGTCCATCGAGGCCATCGTCGATTGGCGACAGATGGGGTGACGATCTCGACTAACCCACCCGAGCAAGGCGTCTTCGGCAAAAGCAAAAGCCTCTTTGACGGAGGCTCAGGCTCAGTGTTGCCTTGCAGCTGTGCTTGCCTACGCAGTTGAGTCACTAACCACAACTGATACCTAGCTTTGATAACCTGCTGTCATGGCGAGCATGTTTATGCGTCTTGCTTGTGTCATGGTTTGGTTGGTGCCAACTACCCCCCGATCCACGTAGCCCGGCCGGGTTCCTGGCTTGAGGCTTGACGGCTTGTTGGTCGGTCGCGGGGAGAAATCGGTGATGATGCTGGCCACTGGATGTATCCCAACTCCGACCGGTCCTTGTCTGGTTAGGCCGACCCGCAGGCCATACAAACCGCTCAAGCCATCATCTTGTCCAGCTCAGTCTTGCCTGCCATAGAGTACCTCAACTACCCAGTTACTTCTTACAGAAGCGAAGTTTAACACTCGCCAATGCTGATTCACTCCGCTATCAAGCCCACTCCTCTTTCGCCCTGCTTCTTCCTGGCCCGTTTTACCTTTCCACCAAGCCATTGTTCCTGGAGCCCGACGTCAGAGATAACCAATGGCTATGAAGCCGAGTCCGAGAGTTGCAGCCCCGGGCCCGCCCTATCTGACTTGTGTGATGCTTCTTTGTGTAAGGAGGAGGAGCACATGGCAGACTCGCTCGTATCTGGCCCTGCTTCTGGTTCCTCATGCTGCCTCCCGTCTGACTGCTTCCCCGAAGCGGAGGGCAGGTTGATCCAGTGATCAATTGAGCAGATGTCTCTTGTCAGTGGCCCGGGTTGACCTGGCCTTGCATCACCTGAGATGCCCGGCAGCCTTGTCGACCTCTGAGTGCAACGGGATCTTTTGTTGAGCTTCGAGGCAGGCCGACATATCGGCCCTGCTCGTGCAGATCTGACTGCCCAGGATGGAGCTTCCAAAACCTTGCTCGACCGACCTCCAAGCCGCCTTGGCCATGGCTGAGAGAGACGAGAGACTGGCCGACCTTCCTGCATGATGTTGACATCACGTCTTTGCACCGACTCTGACTGGGATCCGCGCGAGCTCTAAGGCCTCGTCCTGCTGGCTTTGCTCCCTACCGATGTACCTTCTCATGCACTACGCTGTTGCTCCAGTGAGCTCCAGCCACATCCTCCCATCTCTTCGAATAGGGTTGGACTGATGATGTCCGTATCACGTCTTGGCCAAGCGCACACCCTCCCTCCTCTTTGATTCTCGTCTTCTCGCAGAATGAGTCTAATGCAACCCGAGGTGGGGTTGAGAGAGTCGAAGTCTGTTGGACTAGCTTGGAAGTTGTCATGGCAAACCTGGCAAACCTGGCCGACCTCTCTCCCGCTCTCCTGAGGCTGGTTCGACTGAAGAACTTACAGATATAAGCATGCCTCCAACCTCACTCACAACCTTCTTTTGTTCTTGCTTCATCTCGTGCATCTTCTCCAGCCTCTCACCAACCGGCCACCCCCATACAGGCCTAGAGTCTACTTGAGTAACCAACTCGTTCAGGTTACTTAATACCCTCGCTCAACCAACATTCCATCGCTTGCTCACAGCTTGCACTCGTTTCTACCACCCTCGTTGAACCCCAGACCCCCACACCTCCTTCGATATGAAGTTCGGCGCTGCCCTCCTGGTCCTGGCCACCTCGGCCCTGGCTCAGAACATCCGAAGAGGAGACGAATACAGTGATGATTCCGGTAATGGAGGAGACGATTACGGAAATGGCGGAGATGATTATGGCAACGGAGACGATTATGGCGAGGACGGAGGCGACGATTCAGGTGACTATGGATCGGGCGGCGACGACTATGGTCACGGAGATTATGGTGTGACCAAGACCGCCGTGACTTACACCACAGTCACTACCTGCCCCGTCACCTACACTCACACCAAGGAGGGAACGTAAGTTACCAACGCCTCTGCTGCACTTTGAAACCCAATTGACTTACACGCTCTCCAGAACCTACTGCGTGACTGAACTCACCACCTCCACCATTGTGGTGACTGAGACCAAGGCCGTTGACGTGACGGTGAAGCAGCCTGATGTGACCAAGGCGTACACCGACGTTGAGTACACTACCCGGACAACTGTGTGCCCTGTGACCGAGACCAAGACGGTTGCCGGCGAAGTCATTACCAAGGTTTACACCACCACCAGTGTCATCGAGGAGGTCGTTAAGTCTACCGACTATGAGCACGTTAAGCAACCCGACGTGACCAAGTATGCCACCGATGTTGAGTATACTACCCGCACGACCGTTTGCCCCGTGACTATCACCAAGACCATCGCCGGTGAGGTTGTCACTGAGGTCTACACAACTACTAGCGTCATTGAGGAGGTCGTGAAGTCGACCGACTACGAGCACGTCAAGCAGCCCGATGTCACAAAGTACGAGACTGACGTCGAGTACACCACCCGAACAACTGTCTGCCCTGTCACCGTCACCAAGACTATTGCTGGAGAGGTTGTCACCGAGACCTACACCACCACTAGCGTTATCGAGGAGGTCGTCAAGTCAACCGACTACGAACACGTGAAGCAACCCGATGTGACCAAGTACGAGACCAACGTGGTTTACTACACCAAGACCAGCCTCTGCCCTGTTACCGTCACCAAGACCATCGCTGGTGAGGTCATCACTGAGGTTTACACCACAACCGACTACATTGTCGAGAAGGTTGAGACCACCGAGTACGAGCACGTCAAGCAGCCTGATGTCACTAAGCACGAGACCGATGTTGTCTACTACACCAAGACTAGTCTCTGCCCCGTCACTCTTACAAAGACTATTGCCGGCGAGGTTATCACTGAGGTTTATACTTCAACCGACTATATCGTTGAGAAGGTCGAGACCACCGAATACGAGCATGTCAAGCAGCCTGATGTTACCAAGCAGGAGACCGATGTTGTCTACCAGACCAAGTACAGCCTCTGCCCCATCACTGTCACCAAGACCATTGAGGGCGAGGTCGTCACCAATGTCTATACCTCGACCTCGGTCATCATTGAGAAGGTCGAGACTACCATCCCTGCTTATGAGACCATCGTCAAGACCATCGGTCAGGGCGAGGTTGTTACCGAGTACTCTAAGATCGTCAAGACCGTTGGTGGTGGCACCATCTACGAGACTGTCGCTCCTCAGCCCACGACCGTCCAGCTTCCTGAGACTGAGGTCGTCACTCAGCCTGAGGTCACCGTCCCTGCCACCCCCACTGAGGCTCCCGTTGGGGTTCCTACTGGCGCTGCTGCCGCCAACAAGGCTCCTGTTCTTGCCTTTATGGCTGGTATTGTCGGTGCTGTTGCTCTCATCTAAGTTTCATCGAGCCCGCGTGGGGTCATCACACCAAAAGAACACCACCAGATTTTTATTTTTACTCCCTTCAAGTCTCTTTTCTGGACTTATTTTTTGGATAAACGGCTGTCCGGAAGAAAAATGGGGACACGACTTTTAATATGGCGGTGATAACACTACAAACAGAGCCTAACCAGGCATTCACGATAAAACCACGCTCCTTACGACATTTTTGAAACGATTGAAATTTTGGGAAATACAAGGTGAAAGCGTCCACCTCTTTGTGGGAACAAGAGAGATGATATTACGCATGTGTACGACAGGGTAGAATGCGAGGGTCGATATTTCTTTTCCTTTTTCCTTTCTCTTTCTTCACTTTTATTTTAACTTAATCTTCTACAGTGACACCACCAAAGCTGGCGGTGGAGGAGGCCTTTTCAACTGCTGCTTCTGCCGCAAGGCGGAGGCGGTTTATTCCCGAATTTTTTTTAATTTCTAGTGTATTTATTAGTCTTTTTGAGATGGGGATGACGAGGGTGGTACTTGTTTTGGAAGAGGGAGGAGAAGGAACTAGGATAGTGAATCTGGACCTGCGTTGTTGGAACTACGTTGCCTCAAAATATGTGAATGAAATGTGACTGATAATTAAACCTTGACCAAATAAGCAAGCCAAGCTCATAAAAAAAAAGTGAGACGAGACTGCCATTGTTTGTGGGAGCAAGCTGCTGGATAAACATGATTGTTGGCGTTGTCACGTCGAGATGGTTGTAAAGGCATGTGGGTGGTGGTAGTCAAAGTAATGATCTCTGGACGTGTCGGTTTCATGAACTTCTCATCTGCGAAACACACGTTGTGTGTAGAGTGGTAGGTCATGGTCTGTGTCGCCTGTAGGACTAGTGCCATTTAACTGTTCAGTGTCGTGCTCTGTGCCAGGGCAAGCTTGAGGCCGTCGCCGTGTCTTCTAGCTAGCTGACGCTTGTTCACCTTGGTGGTAGCGCCCAACTGGAGATGCCATGGCTACAGAGTCGACAGGCGGGTTTTAATCTCGACGGAGCCCTTACCGTCGTTAGGGCTCTTGAATCGGATATATCCCATGCATTCCTTGGGCTCTGCGTCGGGCTTGAGTGCTTTGTAGAGGGTTTCGACCTCGCCGTTTGTACGGCGCTGCTCACGTGTGACCTGGAACTAACTCTCCGGGATTGAGAAGGAGTCGATGATGGTATCTCGCCTGTGGGAGGGTGGGCGTGTTGGTTACCTACACAATAAGGCAGGAAGACGCACATACCAATTCTGGACAAGCTCACGGAATGCCTCAGCTGGGTCCCAGCGGACGAAATCTGCGCGAATCGGCAGAGTGGCGCTCATTTGATGGCGATTGAGCGACTCCCTAGTTCTGTCATGGTCACGCTGGCTGTTGTTGCCCGTCCTGAGCTTCGTGACGCCATCTCGTTGACGAGGTCACGCTGATTTATCACTTGGTGAATCGAGATGCAAGGTCAGATGAAGCTGGGAGATGCAAGATCTGAGTCTGTTGAATAGGCAGCTTGAGATATTAAGCCAAGGTAGTGGTAGATAGTTGAACCAACACCAAAATAAATAAAGAACAGGCACGTGTGGGCTACCACAGTGCTCACCGCCCATCCATACATTCCCAAAACACTTTAGTAGCCACATGGTCGAAGTACATTTCCTGTCAAAATACAGGGGATAGGAAAGAAAGGGTTTCCCTTTCTTGAGATACCCCTGGCCATGTAATCAAGGTGATTCTGGCCTTGTTTTCCCACGTTGTTGTTTGTGCTCCTGTTCCATGGGCACTGGTTATCAACACCGAAACCGACACGCTCAATCCTGTTGAGCAGCGACATCAAGTGCGTTGCCGCTTCCGGGAATCCCCAACCCCCTTGTCGTCCTTGCGGATCCCGACAACCACCGCACCACTTGGTGTGTTTGCTGCTTCGAACCAATCACGGCGAACAAGCACATCGAGGGAGTCGATGGAGTTTCCTAGAGCTTTGGTTTCTGTTAGGCGTGGAAGACCAGTGTTGACAGAATTGCAACATACCGTAGGTCCTTTCTGATCTGCTGTCAACAGACTGGCGGCCTGTTGCTGGTGGACTGGGCGTGGGATCTCTGCTGCTTGTGAGTAGGCCAGACATAGTGCTATTATAAAACAATGATCATCTTACCTTTGCCTAGCGTTGGAAATAGTCGACGAATTCAACACCACGGGCAGCGATAAGGGCTCGTCGCGGTTCATGATGATGGCAAAATACTCGATACCCCGTTTAAGATTATTGAATTTCGCTTCGTGCCTCAATGCTGGATGTGGTTGGGCAGAAGCGTCAACAAACCTTTTCTTACATCCTCCTTCTCTGTACAGTGAATAGTTCGGGAATGAAGGGTTGTGAGACTGGGAGGTACTGAGGACTAGATGTGGACATAATAGTAAGCTCAACAATTCATGGGTCTGGAAGGACCTGCATCAATGGCGCGGATCCGTAAAGAAAGGCGGTACTAACCGTCTTCAACAAGCGGGCATTTCCTGATGTGCGAGCAGCTAGAGTCGTTGTGGAGGCGAATCTCGAAATGGGCCAAGCCTTGCTGACTGCTGCTTGAGGTCGAATTCCCAACATGACCCCAAGAGATGGCCAAATTGCTACCAGTACTGTCAAGTGTCGTTTCCAAATCCACCGAGGACGCCACCCGGTTATGCTCGAGGAGCCTCTGGAAGGCCAGGTTCTTCTGCGTTTCCCGGTGCCAGCTGCTCGGCTGGCCGTCATCGCTGGAAAACCTCTTGATTGGAATCTGGTCAAGAATGTCGTTAAACAGCCACGTGACTGCGCGGAAAAAAACGTCCATATCTGAGACGCTGTGTGGGATGCCAAGCTCCTTTGTCGTGTCATCTAGGTTCAGCCATCTCTTATGAACTTTGATCAACCGTTCTTCCTCGATATAGAAAGTTTGAAGCAAGAGGTTCCCCGCCCTGACGAACTTGAGCTCGAGTCCTTGTGTCTGGGGACACGTGCATAAGATACCTCGAAGCAGTCTGTCGATTTGCTGGGCAAAATCTTCCTCGGGCACAACGATGGAGTCGGCCGCCAGAAAGCGGCGCCGCTGCTCATCCTCTGCGCTCCGGACCATGTTGTAGATATTTAGAATGTCCCAGTAGGATTTCTGGAGCTCGAAGGGTGTCCGGCCAAGACCTTCGATGATTTTGTCGAGCCTAGGGTTCTAGAGCTAAGTGTTAGGAAGTCCGCAGAGGTAAGCTATTTGAGTGGGCATGTTACCTTGGCCTTCTCCTTCTCGGAGTGATACCACTTGGCGGTATCTGAGAACAGGTGCTCCTTGAGGCAGGTTACCGTGTCCGGCTTGATGACATCCTCTGCCATGGCCACATCGGCACACGAGAATGGTGGAGAGTTGAGCATGTCACTCAGCTGTCTCACGTAGGTAGGCTGGCGTTTTAGAGCATAGTACCATATTAAGAGAATAGCTCTGCACTCTTCCCTGGAGGAGCTAATCGATTGCCTGTCTCGGTTCGTATTGCCGTTGACAAAGTCGTAGCCATACCTCAGTGGTCTGCCGGTAATGCTCGCGGAGGAGAACGGCGTTGACTTGCTCAAGAGGAGGCCTTTGAGATAGAGGTTGCCGCAAAACCTTGAATCGACGATCAATGTACCCATCTTGGTATCGATCTTGTCAGCCTGTTCGAGGCTTTCTAGGAAGATGGCGGCTGTACACCAAGTCTTGAACTCTTCCAGAGTCACCCTTTTGCGTCGCACCTTGTTCCCGTACTCATCTCTTCCAACCCCGTTCTCGCCGATGATGAATCTCACATCCTTTTGTTGGGCATGTGGTGAACGGAACTGGAGACTCTTTGTGCAGTTTTTCGGCCTGCTTTCGGGCCTGCAGGAGCTTGGCGGGTGTCATACGTAGAAGACGTACCATAAGTCTTCCCTGGGTGGTGAAGTTGAAGTCCCATCTGAAAGAGCCAGTCTCGCACGAGACGGCGTGGTTCTCCCCTCCCCGTTGTAAAACCAAGAGGGCGATCTTGAGGCCTTCTCCGTGTGCGCCGGCCTGGTGCGAGTCGCTGGCTTTGCTGGTGTTACCCATGTCCATATGGTGAGGCTCTAGCTTGCCTTGGCGGTTGGCGAGCTCGACAGTGCCCTCGCTATCGCGAGCTTTGAATCTGATAAAGCCGAGCCATTCTTTTGGTTCTGAGTTGGGCTTCCAGACCTTGTAGATGATCTCGGTCTCGCGACCTTGAGAATGCTCCTCACGGACCGGGGTGAACTGGCTCTCGGCTAGGCCGAAAGACTCGATGATGGCATCTCTCCTGTTTGTTTTGAGAGGAGTCAGCAACAGCATCCTGAAATGCGGGTGTGTATCGTCGCGATTCACTTGCCAGTTCTGCACCAGCTCGCGAAAAGCTTCAGCAGGCTGCCAGTGAGTGTATGTCGACCGGATGGGCAGCTTGACGGTCTCTGAGTTCTTGATGTGCTCAAGTTTCAGCTCCGCTTCTTCCGTGTAGTCGTCGCTTTCAAAAGAGGGGGAGTCCGAAATGTATAACGGCTCATCTCTGTTCGATGGCGTTGGCGTAGACTCGCTCTTCAAGCGAATACGGCGAGAAGGCGCCATCCTCACCTGCTGCGCCGAGAAAGTATGCGATGTGTTGTTTGGGGGCACAAGATGAGGTGGGAAGGAGGGAAGGAAGAAAGAGAGCCGAGATGTATTTTTTCAGGTGCCGCCGCGCAGTTTCCCTCGCCTGCCTAGGTAGGTAGGTAGGTAGGTAGGTAGGTAAGGTAGGTGCCTAGCAAACGAAGAACCAGCAAACGAACAAGCCCACGGTTCGACCCTAACTAAAGCTTAGCCTTGGTACTGATTTCATGCCATTACAAAACTTGGCTGGTAACAAGGCACTTCAGAGGCGCGACAAGCATAGATGTCTAGCAAGTATCCTCGATGGAAACCTCTCTTTATCTCCCTTGATACATCCTCTGGTAACGAAAGACAGCCCTGATATTACAAACACCTCTAAATAAGATAGACTCACGTTCCTCCCAAAACTCAAGTTCGTCTACGCTTGCGAGATGATGCATCCTCGCCGTCACTCTTTGCAACCCCAACAATCACCCTGCCGCCCCTCGTTGCAGAAGCGTCCCCATACCAGTCTCGTGAGGCGAGAATATCAATCGACGAGGTTAAGGACTCCATCTGGGCTGGGAAGGAAATTAGTCGTTAGAAAGGCTCTGGCTTCTCGCAGTTACTCACCGCGCTCATATCTCCCCTGTCCCGGGACAAAAATAAGTGGCTCCTCTCCATTGACCTCCGATGGTGGAGAGATTGGGGTGGATTGTGTCGAAGGAGTCGATATTGACCTTCTATAGAGTATTTAGACAATGGGCTCTTCAGCTATGTCGGTTCAAGTCTTACCTAACAGACTGCGAGGGGCTGATGGCCTCACATCTGCATGGCCTTGTCACCACGGGTATCGAGCAGGGATCTGAAGGTTTGTAAATCATGGCAAAATATTCTACTCCTAGCTCTAAGCCCTCGAAAGAGTGCCAAGCGTCAGAAGAGCCTGTCTTGACATCGGATACGCAGCACGTCATGTTGCTGTTCAGAGAATTGCAGCAATATGCATCATTCACTACCATGGCCAACAAATGAGCAAGCAACTCTTCGAAAGGGGTAACAATCGGGACTTTCTAGGTACTTACCGAGGCTTGAACTTGGCGCGTACGCAAATTTCTTGCAAGTCGAAGTCCTGTGCAGCTGGATGCGAACAGCATCGTCTCCGTCGGCGTCATCAGAAGAGGGTAGGGGCATATTAGGACCGCGCCATTTGACGCTCAACGAGTTCAAGCTTGGGAATGGGACATCCTGAATGTCAACCGCCGCACTGTCTCGGGTGTATTCGAGGAGCCTGTGGGTTGCTAGCGTAATGCCCCTTTCTCTGTCGAGCTGCCCGTCAACTCCGGCGAACTGGGTATGAGGAACCTGGCTCAAGATATCGTTGAGCAATAACCTAACGGTATGGAATACAATATCCCACTTCCCGATTCTGCTCATGAGACCAAGTTCTGTCGCCGCTGACTCCTGTTTGGACCACCTGTCGTGGACCTTGACCATATGCACATTGTTACTACTCACGTACAGGGTCTGGAATGACAGGGGACATGCTGCGACAAAGTCAACACTGATATTATCAGTATGTGGCCAAGCCTGAAGGCAGCCTTTGAGGGCTTTTTGAACGTGAATGGCAAAGTCATCGTCCCACGGGTGTACTTGCGTGGGGCCGGCAGCTTGAATGCGGAGATACTGCTCGTTCCAAACGGTTCGAACCATGTCATACTTGTCGAGAATGGACCAGTATGAGTCTTGGAGCTGGAACCCCTGTAGACCAAAGCCTTCGATGATGTTCTGGATTCGTGGGTTCTGCGGGTTCCATTAGCTTGCTTCGTGGACGACTCATGATCCTGTCTCACCTCATTTTTCTCCTTGGCCGAGTAGTACCACCTTGAAGTATCAGAAAACAGATAATCTCTGAGACGAACCGCCGTCTCCTTTGGCATCAACTCGTTGGCCATGAAAACATCAGCCCACGACTCAGGCGAGTTGAGCATCTCGCTCAGCTTGGCAACGTATGTTGGCTGACGTCTTAGAACCCAGTCCCAAATCGAGAGAATGGCTAGACCCTCTTCTTCACATGAGCTCAAGGGATTAAATTCATTGCCCCTGACCGCCTCCTTGAGAAAATTGTAACCATATCGCAGCGGGTTTTCCGTGACGCTGGCCGAGCGAGATTGTGTTGGCCTTCGCAGCAGGATGCCCTCAAAGTAGAGATTCCCACGAAACCTTGGACTTAGAAGCAAATCCCCCCACTTTGTAGAGACCTTCTCGCCATCTTCAGATGCGTGTAGAAGGGGAACACTTTCGCACCAGGACCCGAATTCTTGGAGGGTAACTAATTCCCTTGCTGGCTGACTGTCAGACGCTGTCCATCTTTCTTTGACTGGTCCCCCTATAAACAAGCTCAGGTCCGACATTGGGTCTGTCGCAAACGGAATCAGGGTCGTGTTGACCGTCTTGTATATCTTGACCCTGAGATTATGGACGTAGTCCGGTGTCATGCCCCTACGGCGTACAACGAGTTCGTCTTGTGTGTTCAAGTTGAAAGCCCAATTGAAGCCTTTCGAAACACCAGTGACTGAGTGACACCGTCCATCTTGCTGGAGAACTCGGAATGCTGCCATGAGGCCCTCTTCATGCCCACCACCCATCTGCCTGTTGCTGGGACTACCATGGACGGTTGGTGGATTCAGCTTCAGCGATGACTGGCGGCTTGTGATCTCGACGGTGCCTCTGCCGTCGTGGCTCTCAAATCTGATATAGCCTAGCCACAGCTTTGGCTCCGAATTTGCTTTCAAGGCCTTATAGAGGATCTCATAATGGCCGGGGCTACTACGGCACTCTTTGTGGATGGTCTCAAACTGCTTCTCGGATAGGTTGAAGGCTTTGAGGATATTGTCTCTCCTGCGATATCAAGTGAGTATTCAGTCATTAAATCAGGCAATCAAAGGTCTATCCACATACCAGTTCTGGATCAGTTCGCTGAAAGCCTCGACAGGGCCCCATGTATCGTACTCGGATCCGATAGGAAGCGTCCAAGTCTGGGATTGCCCGATGAGATTTGGACTGGCGCGAGGCCGAACGTTGAAGCCTGCTACATCCCTTCGCGGTGAAATTGGCCCAATATCGGTTTCTCTGCTGCTACCTGCCCTTGGGTTGCGGCTGGGGGATCTATGGGCTGCCATCATCTAGGGCCCGCGAGAGAAGTTTTACTTTGAATGTCGATCAGGATCAGGACAGTGCTCAAAGAAATCAAAGAGTTACAAGTAGCGGAGTTTCTTTTCCTCTGTATAGTCTGCTAGAACATTCTGTCGATGGAGGGTTGAAGTTGGTGGCGTGCATAGGTAGACGGTAGGTAGCAAACAAACAAAGAAACCGTCTAGCGGCACTGCCATGGAACCCACCATGCAAAGCCAGTGTCCCAGACCTCCCAAATATTACCAAAGAAACTCACTAGATGCAATGTATTTTTGTTATCGTCTCCTTTGTACAACTTGGAGGACCCAACGAGCGAATCAATCATTCCAGCAGGTTACTCTTCGCAGTATAAACCCGCTCCCGAGTTTTGTAAGGAATGCGGTAGGACAAAACAGTAGCCGTGCAGATATCCGTCGTAGCCACCAACACTGGATAACAATTAGTTCAATATAGAACCTTCTAGATAGATACATGACTGGTTTCATTCACAATCTGGTTCGAAGCCGCCATGTTCTTAAGCTAACACCGCATAACCCAAAGAAATATCACCATATCCAAAAAGAAACAGCCCTCAAGTAAATCTCCACCATGTGCTTTTTAACGCACGGATAAAGTCCCGAGACTAGTAGACCTGAGGCTGCGCGAGGAGCTCCTTAAGACAACTCTGAGCAGCCCAGTAGATAGTCTCAAGCGCCGGACCGTAGATACCGTTATAGATGTGACGTCCAAAATTCTTCTTGGTGCTTTTGGGGTGCCAGCGGCGGCACTCCTCAGCGATCATGAGAGCCTTTTCTGAGCCGCTTGCAAACCCAAGCCCGGCGTTGATGTAAAAGATCCGGACGTTATCCATTGTGACGTCGCTGGGGGGGTTGGCAGTGCAAATGGGCCAGGGAATCTGCTCCCCCATTGGCTTTGGTTTGTTAGACTGTTTGCAGTATTGAATTAAAGGGGGCGGGACTTACAGCTCCTCTGACACGACCATTCTTCTTGAGGTCCTCCCACTTTCTGTCGTAGAGGTCCCAGAGTCTCATAGGATAGACTCCCTCGCCGATCGGCTGTCTAGGTTCATCTTCATCCGAGTCTTCTTCCCCTGACTGAGTGTCATTCCCATCCTCAGAATCAGAGGCAATAGTAACGGCATCGACGCGACGAGCCGACTGGCGGCCAAGGGTGATCTCACTGTCGGCAACACTGACACGACGAGTGGCAGGAGTAGGCGGAGGGGAGATCGGTGCGGCTTTGGCCTGTTGACTGTTGATACGGCCGTTGCGGCGTCGCTGAGGCTCGGACTGAGCCTCGTCTTCGTGTTCGTCCGGCTCGTACTCAGGGGTAACCTCACGGTGGCGAGGTGTCGAGCGAGTAACTGAAGCGCGGTTGCCCGAGCTGCGAATTCCGTGGCCACTAGCTGCAGCTGCTGCACGGGCAAAAATAGAGCTCACAGCTGAGGTGTGAGTAGGTGCTCCACGAGCCAGCGGAGCATTCGCGAGTGAGGCGCCAGTAGCTGACGGGCGTGTAGTCGGGACCCGAGCAGTTGAGGTACGGGAAGCTCTGATAGGGCCCCCTTCCTCCAAGCTTGGAACCGTAGCCTGGGAGTTTCCGGTGTGTCGTCTGCCCACTTCCTGACGATCAACTGACTGACGAACAGTTGAGGCACGAGAAGTTCTGATAGGGGTCTCGTCCTCCGAGTCTGGAATTTCAACTTGGGATCTTCTGGCGCGTCTTCTGCCCGCTTCCTGACGGGCAGCTTTCTGTCTCTATGTCTTATTAGAAATATGAGACAATGAAAGCAACCAGTTTCGAGACTTACCTCAGCCTCTGCAGCAGCGGCATCCTTGAACTTCTGTTGAGCCTTCTTCAACTCCGTCTCAAAATCGTTGCCGATGTGGAAACGGCAGAGCAGAATTTCAACAGCCTCCTCGAGCAAGGAAGACTCGGCACGCTGAGCGAGGGGGAGTTGGTTCAGTTCCTCCATGAGAACAAGATGTTTCTTGTACTTTGGTTGGCCAATTGGCTGGGTACAGATGCGCTTGTTCTTGGTCGACCAGCCAAGACACTTGATGCCATTCCGGTGGCCGGTAGGGAACACGGCCTTGGAATCCAAGGTCGGAGTCTCAGGAGTTGTTGGCATCCTGACGACTCGTGCTGAGCTTGAACTCGAGTTGGGTAGAGCCTCAAGAAGACGTGAGGAAGGAGATAATATGGTTGTATCTGGTAAAGAAGCGAAGAGAATGCTGAATAGAAGGGAGGAGAGCCACCTTATACGCCTCAACCCATTGGATCCAAACCAATGCCACTTCTGGGTCACTTCTTTGAGCTGCTGGGCATCTGCAGCTGCACCATACGTGCAGAAACCCCGTTTTCATTCTCCTCATATGTGCCACTTGTCTCCTGTGCTGATGCGAAGGGTTGAACAAAGAGCTTTACTTCGCAACATGCTGTAGCTGCTTCTGTAGAGCCCACATTTTTAGTGTAGAAGCTGGTGACTCTACGAAAGTGATATGTGTTATAGTCCGGAGTCTCCATTGAATAAGACGTCGCTTAAAAGAAGGGGTAGATCATAAAACCTGGTTTTGCCGGGATATGTTCTTTGTCATTGGTGTTATATCTCACCCCTGATGCTGTTAGAATATAATGTGAAGATGTATAGTCACAGATGCTATTAGAATATAGGCCCAATCGGAAAGCAGATCTGCATGCAACCTCTTTGATCAACGAAAGTCATGCAGGGTAGGGAGCACGGCCAGGTTTTGTAGCAAGCATGCCCTCATGTTTGGCCCATCGGGGCTAAGAACAGGGAAAGGCTTATGAGAAGTGGGCACTGAAGAAGCCACAAGACTCTTCAGCTCTCTTGGCATGCCTTTTGCCAAAAGTTAACGACTTTATCGAAAGGAGGCTACTGGGCATCGGTCCCACAGCTAGTGGGCACAAGGAGTAAAACTACTAGGCAGACCTGTCAGAAACAAACAACTTCTGTGGAAGCGAAGGGTGTGTCCTAGCTCTGGCATCTCTTGTGCAACTTTCTGAAAGGAGAGAAGACGGCGAATCGTGACCTTTTCTGCCTTGATACCCTGGGTGTAGTAGGGCAGCCTCTTTAGCCGCTACCCACTTTAACCCTGTTGGTGGTAACACGCACCCAGCAAGACGGTATCAAGCAAATGTACCTGCAGGCGCCCGCTCGTCTTTTCCGCTTCACCGCTTAGATGGCACTGTGGCTTTTGAAGGAGAATGGAGCCAAGAAATCCCGACCTGGGCACATCCATTTCAACACCATCTCCCAGCCAGCCCCTTTGACCTGACGCTGGGCATCCCAACGTCCGTTTCCACACGCTTCCATCCGTTGTAGAGTACCTTGTGCAAACACTGTTCTGGTTGCTCCCACCCATACTCTACCAACGGGTAAAGGCGCCGTATCCCGAATGGATATTGCCGGAGCATTTCGTGGTCAAACGGTAGAGGTACTGGGAGGATGGGTTTGAGACGGAAAAGGCGGCGTACGAGATGCCCAAACCCGCGCAGGGTCATGTGATTCCAATATTCTTTGGACTGGTCGCCTATGATGACACCCGAGCGCTGATACTGTCCGACATTGGCGGCGTATGCCTTGTGACACCCGAAGGCGCGGTCCGTGAGGCGAAGCTCAAGCTGCTGTTAGAGAAGGTCCTCAGAGCGGTCACTGATCTCGGCGTATCACATGATGGCCTGAAGCTAGACAAGTTCCATTTAGCGGATGATAGTGACGACGACCGAGCAGGTTGAGGTAGGACTCTCGGCCAAACGAGCAGACTTTATGGTCGAGTGCGTACAAAGCTCATCTTGGCTGTTTGGAGTACGATGGTCTGCTTCTTCTTAACAAGCATCTGTCATAGACCAAGAGTTGAGATGTGGAATAAACCAAATATCACCAAGACTTCAGAGCTCCACCTCTTAAGTCCTGTCTCATTCCAACGTTTGTTGTTCATGACAGAGAAGTGTAAGATGCGGCATGAAGTGGATGCCCCGCACGGACCACTCCACTTTGTCCGACACCCCCACTTGCCGCATGGCTCACTTCAGCCTCGCGACAACTTCAACTGTCACAAGCCAAATCCATCATCATCAGCGTCAACCGCAACATCTCCAACAATGGCGCCCGTCGATCGCGTGGACCACAACGCCCTTGAGCGCAAGTACCCAGACTCACTGTTCGCTACCGATGGACACTGACTCTCCCTCAGAACAGCTCAAGGACATCATCCAAGACCTCTACCAGATCATGGTCCAGGTCTCGACCTACGACTCTATGGGCCGCTCTAGCAGAGATGTGCTCTCCACCGAGATGTGCACCCCCCTTTCCCTATTTCTCGACAATCTAGGGCTGGACTGACAGGCGCTTCATAGGAAAACTCTCTCCCAATCCCTCCGCGCGCTCCATACCTCTGCCGCCCCGCCAAACCAACTCCCCTCCGTGCCCCCGGAGCTCCTAGAATACGTCGAGAACGGCCGCAATCCGGACATCTATACTCGAGAGTTCGTCGAGCTCGTTCGTCATGGCAACCAGCTCATGCGCGGCAAGCTCAACGCCTTTTCCACCTTCCGCGACGTTCTCGCAGAGAACATGACCTCAGCCATGCCCGAGCTGCGCGACGACGTTGCCCAGGTCGTCGAGGCCACCGGCGGTGTGCCGCCGGGCAGGAGGAGTGGAGAGCAGAACGGCGCGTCTAGCTCCAGTGCTGCTGCAGGGTCGGATGGGCCGCACACAGGGACGGCCGGTTGAGGGAGACTATCCCAGGGTGAAATTTGATGATGATCAAGATAGCCGCGCCGCTCGTGTTGCGAGCATTGACGTTACTCAGTCACTTTGACGAAGATAGGGCGTGCAGTGGCACGGAATCCAAGGTGCATGTAGTACAGCTCGGTTTGCTTTTTAACATTACGACAGTCAAGCATACCAACGAAGCTCACACAACCAAAAATTGGATGGCCAAACCAGGACGGCGCCCAAATGTTCCACATATCATATTCGCAAACATTTTATGAGACTAGTAGTCCACGGACGACTCTCTATTATCTTAGCAGCTTACATGCCATACCATGTAATACAACTCCAAGAGGAACCCATCTCAAGAGTCCGCGGAACCTCTGCCCTGACCCTGGTGTTCCTATGCCTATGCCTAACTCTTTCGTTCTCTAGTCCCTGAATAAACGCCGCGGCAATGGTATTTTTGTGTAGCATGTATGCAAGTATCCCTTTGTGTGCAACATGATCAACCACGTCTAGAACGTCGGCGAACTGTCTCTGCCGCGGAGCCGGACGTGTCTCATAAATATGTAAAGGAATCCGATGCCCACTAGAGCCAGAAGAACCAATTGCACCGGGAGAAGAACAGCCGCGGCTAGGACAAGTGTGCCGTATCGCCGTACCGTATCAACGAGCCGGTCATGGGCCTCTCGACGCTGCTCAAAATGATCTTGGAGCTTGCTCTTCTTGGCAGCTCGTGCCCGGGAGTCCTCCTCGGCAAAAGGGGCTGTAAAATCGTCATCATCGTCATCATCCTCTTCTTCTTCGTAGCTCGCTTCGTCGTACTCTCTATCCTCTAGGTCTTCATCGGAGTCGGCTGGTCATGAGAAGTTAAATCCGCCAGGGTATCCACCACGCTGCCTGGGATCGCCGCCGCCGAAGCTGAAGCTGGCACCACCGCCGCCGGGGAAGCCGCCAGCCGATCGGAAGCCACCACCTCCGAAACCACCCTGCTGGCCCATCATGCTGAAGAGAATCTCGGGGTCGATGCCACCCATGCCTCCGCCCATACCTCCTCCGCCGAACATGTCGTTGGGGTCGAGGAGGTCATCACCGTTGTCATACCGAGCACGCTTCCTGCAGAGTATATTAGTACATATTAAATTCCGGTTTGTTCAAGGTTACTTACTGAGGGTCGCTCAAGGTTTCGTATGCTTCTTGCAAGTCCTTAAACTTCTCCTCGGCGTGCGGGTCGCCAGGGTTCTTGTCAGGGTGAAGCTTGACAGCCATCTTGCGGTAGGCACGCTTGATCTCGTCAGCCGTGGCCGTCTTCTCAACGCCCACGATCTTGTAGTAGTCCTTGCGCTCAGCCTTCTTAAGTTCGAGCTCTGCCTTACGGATCTCCCTCTGGATGGTGCGGTCCTCTGGTTCGAGCTCCTGGATCGACTTCCATTCTTGGACCGCCTCCTGCCACCTCTCAGCGCTGCCTAGGGCGTTTGCCTTGGTCTTGCGGGCCTTGGTGTAACCAGGCTCAAGGCTGATGGCTCGCTCGCAATCACCAATGGCGTCATCGTATTGCTTGAGCTTAATCTTGCACTGTGCCCGGTTCTGCAACAACTTGGCGTTCATGCTCTTGTTGGAAGGGTCAATGTCCAGGGCATTGGTGTACTTTTCAATAGCCTCCTGCAGACGGCCCGCTTTGTAGTGGGCGTTACCTTCCTCCTTCATGCGGTCAAGCCTCTGTACAATCCTGAGCCACTTGACAGCGTCCCTGAAGTCGGGATCGCAGCTGAGAGCCATTCGGAAGCATTGGATAGACTTGTCGTTCTCGCCCTGGCCATACAACACCCGTCCACGGAGGACAAGAGCCTCGGGATCTTGGTTGTTGCTTCGGAGCAGAGACATGGCAATGTTCTGCGCCTCACCTAGCGAGTTCTCTCGTCCCATCAAAAGATAAGCCTCTCCACGCATAAGCTGCCACTTGCGGGGCTTGCTGACGCCGGAACCAAGGCCACGCTCAGCCAAATCTAGGGCATGAAGTACCATAGACATTCCAGACCCGGATCCTCGCTGAAGGGTGTTGCGGGCGGACTCAATGTGGTGCAGCATCTCCTTGGCCGGGGCCATGTCCTTAGCAGAGGGTGGGGGGTCAATGCGGCTGAAAGTCGTCATAGCCTCTTCAGGTCGACCCAGGCCGGTATAGATACGGGCAAGACGCAAAAGAATCTTGGCGTTCTGGGGGTCATAGTCGGCAGCCCTGGAACAGTCCTCGAGTGCATGCTCAAACTGGCCATTGGACATATAGGCAGCGGCTCGGTTGCCTAGATAAGTGGCTTCAAAGGGAAAAAGGTCCACGGCTGCAGGGAGTTGTCAGCAAACTGTGGTCATGACACCAGGCTCTCTTAAAAAAAAAAAAAAAAAAGAAAGCCGATTAAAAAAAATGAGCTGTATCACCAAGGTAAATGCGTACCTTTGCTGTACTGCTCGATGGCCTTGAAGTAGTTCTTGTCCTTGAAGAAGCGGTTTCCGGCAGCCTTGTAAGACTCGGCGTCATCCTTCGGTGTAGGAGTCGGGCTGGAGGGGTTTGACTTGTGGGGAGGCGGCGGAGGCGGCGTGGAAGCACCATCATGACTGGATCCGTTCTGAATTGGGACGGAAAAGTTGGTCTGGGCCGAGTTGGAGTTGGGAGGTGTGGTCGCGCGGGCGCCGTTGACAGGCTCGCGGTCGATATCCATGGAGTTGCCGTTCATGGCGGCGGCGAGAGCAGACAGGCGCTTGCGCTCCTCGGGCGGGAGATTGAGGGGGTGAGTGTCGGGCTCGTACTTGGGCCGGCGAGAAGAGGAATGGCCCGGGTCGGTGGAATGCCTCGAGAGCCTGGAGGACCGCGGCTTGTTAGGCTCGGCGTAAGAAGCGGGCCTGGAGGATCTCTTGGAAGACTTTGAGGCCGAAGACTTGCTTGGAGATCGGGCAGGCGATGCGGGCTCCGACGAGTGAGTCTGAGCGACGTCGTCACGGTCGGGCTCGTCAAACTCGGAATGACCGTTGGCGGGCTTCTTGGATGAAGAAGTGGAGAGGGGAGATGGCTTCTTGCCGCTGCCAAAGAAGTTCTTCATTTGGGCCAAGGAAAGTTTGGATTCGGATGAAAGAATCCAAGAGTCCCCGTACAAGGTTATGCCGGATACTTTACTGCTCGAGTCAAGTGCCCTAAACGGGCGTTAAGAGAAAAACCGAATTTTTTTTCGGGGCCGCGTCTCCAGTGGCTCCGGGAACAGTCTGCGGCTCGCGGCTCTCTACCTAAAAGGGGGGTGGTGTGTGTGCGGTGGAAGAGACAAAGGCCAGAGGGGGATCCCATAGAAGGTCAAAGAAGTTACGGGAGACGTTGGCGGCGCGGCAGGTGGATAAAGGTAGACGAGAGAGGAGACGAGAGACGACGAACACCCGCGACGAAATAATACAAAGACAAGTCAGAAGAAAGAGATGACGGACACGGAAAGGCAACGAGAGATCAGAGAAAAAGAACTGGGGGGCAGGGAAAAAAGATGAAGGAGAAATATGATCCTTGGCTTTTGGACCTTGGGCCATTGACGGTGACTGGGAGACAGTCAGTCAGTGACGAGTGACAAGCGACGACGGCCGACCGATTTATCAGCTGGGCCTGCACAATTAACACAATTGGCACCTTGTCTCTCCAGGGTCTTCCAGCCGGGCGGGAGCACTTTAGGACTATGCGCGGCTACGTGTGAATATCGTCGACTTCCCAGACGGGTAGCCCGCGGCCTGGACCAGGCTGCCCGTCCCAACTTTCAACCTGTCGGCTCCCTCGCTGAGCTGTCCACTCGCTGCAGTTCGGCCACTAGAAGAGCCCCAAAGGAGAAAAAGAAAAAGGCTGGCTGGACGCCCCAGGCTGACTGGAGACGGGCTCACAACTGGCTGACTTGTCGACCTGGCTGGACGGGAGCCTGAGCGTCTTGCTGATGGGCCTGACCTCGGAGGGGCTTGGCTTGGGCTCGATGAGAGAAGGAAATTGTGACTTGCTGGGGGGCACGTCAAGAAATTGGAAGAACAGCCCAGTTGCAGGTCTACGCGACTTGTGTCACACGCTGTTAGATAGCCCGTGCTGCCAGTACCTGGTACCTCGCCCCAGACATGGCCACCACGCGCTTCAACCCCACCACAGACGCCAGACAGCCAGGCAGAGGTTCCATGAGGGCCAATGGAGCAGGGACCGGGTGCGGGCAACGGGCAGGCAGGGAGGATGAAAGGGGCCTTTGGCTCATCATTTGGAGACGGGCTGTGTTGAGGCGCGTTTGCAGCTGTGTGTGAATGTGAATGCGAGAGGGGAGTGTGCTGCGTTGGTCTCGTGTGAGGTGTCCTGTAAGAAAGATGTGCATACAGTACAGTCCAGTCCACCTCAATCCGTCCGCGAGGAGGCTGGGATTTGCCAATGCCTCTTGATCATGACAAGTCCAACACAACCCCGTTTACAAGACGGACCATGACATAATGGCATGTTCCGATTCGTATCAGTCAATGTCCGAATGTCACCATCCGAGGGCCATATAAAAAATCCAGCAAGAAATATCCATTTCCCCCCGCGTCGACTCGACTAAGTTTAGTGCCCGTCCAGCATTCCGGGAAGCATAATTAAGCTAACAGGCCTTGGCCAGCAGTCCAGTATCGAGGAGTTGCACTTAGCCAGACGTCATTCTAGAAGGTTCAGTGGGGCCGCTCCCCCCAAAGGACCCTGGACCAGTCGCCAGCGAGTCTCCGGCCACCGGAGCCCTCCAAGAGGCCGTTCGAGGTCAAGCCATCCCGGACATTCCAGCAAACCCCTTTGCCCTTCGCAGGGCTCTCCCGGCGTCTCAACCACCCTCCCTCTCTTTCTCCTCAACGGCTTTTTCGTCCAGAATGTCATCGTTCCTCACAGACTCAAAGGGGTCAGAGAGAGGCGGGGAGGCCGGGATCTTGACCGGGGTCTCCCAAGAGGCTTGTGTTTCGCTTGGCTGCAAATCACAGCAGCACCGCGGATCCCCGGATTGGCTCCCAGGCGTGTCAGCCTGAGCCATCTCCAGCCCGTTCTCATTCTGACTGGTCACTGCCACGGACGGGCGGATAGCCGATCATTCCCGCGCCCCGTGCTGCCTGTCAAATCCCATCGAGATGGTGTTGTGAATCCAACAACACTGACCATGGGGGCGGGTATTTACAGAATGCCCAATCGAGTGACATGAATAATTGTTAAACCATGCAACTTCTGAAAGCCCCGCTCTATATAGGAAAGTGTGCCAGTTCTATATAGCGGCATCCGAGGCTGCCGTGCTGTTAAGACCACGTGCTCTCGCAAAGTATAGTACGATACATGAGACATCGATAACATCAGGAACGGCATCTGGGCCCTGCCTATAAGCTCATGCCTGCTTATTGGCTAGGTAAAGAAAGGTTCCGCCGCATCGGTTTCGCTTGCTGCCAAGCTTATCCAATTACGATTGTACCTAGTCTCCAGGTTCATGTGTGACCAGCCACCTGCCGAACGGGCCTTTGGGTTGACGCAGCGAAGAGACACCAAAAGAGCCAAACAGACAGGGTTTGCGCAAATTTGACGCAAATACTATTGAAATCATAACCATAGAGTGAATTAAGCATCTACTTATCTTGGCCATTTGCTTTATTTATGAACCCAAAGCTTTGCGTCGGTAGCCCGGGGCAAGAGATCCATCCCAACCAGCGCAGAATTCTTACCACCGCGATAGTTATACTTAGTGAGCGCCATAGAATAGTTTGACATTTTCACATCACGTAGCCTCTTCATGGTCAAAGCAAGCCTTGCTTCGCCCTCAACCCACGCCACATCGGGTATCCAACGCTGAGCTCTTAGGAGTTAGCTGACATGCTTGACATAAGAATAACTCGCTAGTTTTAAGAATAAACTGGGTTAGAATTAGTACTACGGGACCATTCAAGTTAAAAAGTAATCTAAACAAAAATCGCCTTTGTTCGCAGTACGTCATTCGTATATGGAGCCCAGGCAAGACATGACCTCGTGACTCTCTCAAACATTGGCTTTTCAGGGCGATAGTAATCACAGTATCCCCTGGTCACACCTCATTGATCAATTGGACTATGATTCAGATCATCTCCGGAGTGAGAATATGTGAATGACCCGGTTCACTTCGTCAAGGGACCATGCTGTAAAGCTATCGCATCCCTTGCACTATTCCTTCTCGCACACGAATAGACGGCCGAAACAGGTACAATACTATTCATCACACGATTTCCAGCAATTGCCTAAGCAGTTTACATCGAGCAAGTAGACAACGGGGCTGTCGCATTTAACAAGATGCTACCCTTTCGAGCGCTAATAGTAGCCGAATGCGCGGTGCAGCAGACACATAGGGATACTTTCCATCGACAAACATCAAAATGTGTCGCACTCGTTAATATCATTCCAGCGGTGCGGGTACCACAGCTTCGGTGACGGGTGTAACTCGGCTTGCTCAACAGCTGAGCAACGCTGAGATCACGGAGGGCATAATCACAAGCCCTCGGGAACTTAGCGCCTCAATTTTAGGAGTTATCGTTACTTTGCATTTCATATGCTTGGAGGTCAATTAGTAAAAGGGATTGGAAATGTCGGAGGCTGCTCAGGTACGGTCATATTCTGCCAATGCTCATGATTGACATGCATTATCTAGGAATATCTTACAAGGCTCGATTATGAAAACAAGCAATATTATCTATCGCTACAAACCACAGGTGAATAGAGCACTTTCGCGCATCCGAGATATTGATGGTAAGTGAGTTACAGGCTCGTTGAGAGAGCTGGCAGGAGACGCTTCAATCGAGTCGACTCGCAGTGCCCTATACGACTCGACTCCTCTTGGTTTCATTCATACTATCTCTAAATAGAGCTAGTACATGCCCCATCGTATTGTAATCTGCCTTTTGCATACCTTGCACAAGTAATTCCTGGGTTGTTATTGCCTGTCTCAGTGGAGAGGCAGAGAATACGCCTTATCACTTCGTACTAGAAGCTACTGCTTTAGTGTTTAGATGCCCTGGATTTTCTTATGATTCCTAATACGGGCGGGTGCCTCACTTGGCTATTTCGCAAACGAAGTTAATGAAGAGCAAAGCTCCTGGCCGAGCTGCTCGACACTGAGGCTGTCCACGGCCTCTGCTATTTCGTGAATCACAACTACCAAGCGATTATTTTAAGTGCTGTAAGTTATTTACTAATTTGAAAATAGTGTCGCTAAATTCTTTATGGCTTTAAATAACGCTTGGATGAGTTGAAACGATTGAACATTCTAGACCTCTTGTTGTTGTTGTTGTATTATTAACGTCCTGAGGCTAAGCCACACGATCCCCTGCTGGGGCAAAAGGACGTGCCAAGGCTGGTCTAGGGTAGGTAAGTAGGAAAGAAGGTACATAGTAGATCCGGACCCGGACGCAGCGCTAGGCTTTCCGTGTCTGATTTCCCGTTTTTCCCCCTTAAAGGACCTGCTTTTCCCCCATTCCATCTGGCATTTCTAAGCAATCGCATTTTT